>DWON01004497.1:0-16160 GCA_018251015.1 Phocides pigmalion okeechobee | reverse complement strand
AAACATGTTCGCGGGGTCAGTGATTCTGCAACAGGACAAGAGCGCATTTCAATCTGTTATCAACAGCTGGTAATTAAACAAAATATTTAATATATGTAATTAAAATTATTATAGATGTTCACAGGTGACAATGAATTCGATGGTAACACATGGAGTACAGGTACGATTATCGCTATTGTGCTATAAAAATATTATAGATTGCACCCACATAAAATATATTTGTATCTTATACGAATAAAGTCGTAATTAAATTCCTTCCTTTGTACTCGGTCGGTTAATATTAAAAGATAACATCTGTATAAATAAACATACCTTTGCCCAGTTCAGTGTCGGTCTAAAATAATAATATAAGCAAGGGGTACATCGCAATCACGAAACGATATCAGATCGTAACGTGGCATCGCTAAAAGCGGGTAACAAGAGGTACCGAAGCGTACCGTAAACGTGGCAGCGAGGCTCACCCGGGCGCGTGCAGGTGCGGCGCGGCGCGGCGCTCGTGGCGGCTGGCCTTCCGCGCCTCCGCGCACGGCTTCTCCGCCGCCGCCTTCCACGCGCACTGCGCCGGCCTCGCGCCCGTGCTGCTGCTCGTGCAGGTACCTTTCATACGCTCGTTGCCGTCGTTCAATCGTGCAGAGAATCGACTCCGGCGGTCGCTTGTCCATTTCGCGTTTTATGAAACGTATGTCTAACGAGCCTTGATTTTCATTTTTTACAAATATGTTGCACATCGTTGACACGAATAAGACAATTATGCATATTGTTATCGTTACTTTTCTGAAAAAATCCTATTAAAATCATAGCTAAACTTATTTCTTAAACCGAAGCTCGAAAGTTGGGAATAAAGTAGGCGACCGTCCCGGTTTCTAGGCAACGTGTCGTGACGTTCACGGGCGTCCTACGTCACATATGTCATAATAGACGGTCGCCTTACTCGTGAGCGCGGCCAGCGTCCGCACCCATAAGACGCCCACCCGCAGCTGCCGCGCGGCGAGGTGCTGGGCGGGTTCAGCGAGGTGGGCTGGCCGGCGGCGGGCGCGGGCGGCGGCGGCTACGTGGCGGCCGAGCGCGCGCTGCTGTTCGCGCTGGGCGAGCCGCCCGCGCGCTACCCGCTCGTCAAGAAGCCCTTCGCGCTCTGCTACCACCCGGAGTGAGTGCTCGCCTCGAAACCGGAAGGGTTACACGCCTTTGAAAAATTCAGAGAATCCTCGGCTATGCAAGTTTCTGATGTTATTCTTCACTGTCAAAGCGAGTGATTTTAGCAATATTTTTGGATACTTACGATAATACTTTTATATAAATTTTCTGAGCTGGATACGAGAATATACAGAGGTGAATTCTCAGCTTACAGAAGATAAAAAATGCAACCTTAGCTGAAAATTGTAAGTGTCCCAGTGAACCTATTCCAAATAAATGGATTTGATCCAATTTGAATAAACATTTTTGAAAAATCTTACCTTATCAATGTCATCAATATAAAAACAAGTCCACAATTTTTGATATGTTTTATATCTGTTTGCGTGACTGAATTATGCTGAAACAACTCCACCAATTCAAATGAAACTTTGAATCACAAACAACATTTGGCATCCATTACAACATTATCTGTGTTATATGTTTAAGAGTACAAATTATTTATTAAATGAATATGTTCGGTGTGCCCGTAGCTGCGGGCCCATATTCGGCGCGGGCGCAGACCTGCTCATCTCCAACAACTGCAACGCTAATAGCGACAGCTACAGGTACGTTTATAATCCCTATGTTTCCCTTTTTAAAAGGGACGTAACCATTTCGAATGCACTTCCTTAAAATGTCTGACTGCCATATACAGAAAAAATATTTTATTAATTATTTTTTAAGGATAAGAGTAATAAACTAACACATATTATTATATTTCCATCGTCATTGCACATTTTTGATAAACGTAATTGTATTTGTAATGAGTACTGTAACCGTACATATTATTTTCATGTATAGATATAGAAATAAATAAATATGCATTTACTTGACACTAACTTAACACCGACCACAAGTTATCAATACCGAGCCTTCTTTGTCGTTAAATTTGATATTTGACATCTTTCTATTTTAAAATCGATCATTAAATAAGTTATTAAATCAAAAAAAAATTTTTTTCGGTGTGTCTTCCGCAAGTGTAATCTCCATATCATCCTTCGAGGTGATGCTGTTTGGCGTTAAAAAAGTTTTGTTATAATCTACTTGAAAATAAAACCTGTATGTATTAGAGTTATAACTACATGTCGTTAATGATAGTAGAACGATGGCACACATATTTCTGACATATGCAATTTTTATGTTCAATTACCAGCACAAATTTCACGTGGTTATTGACAGCTGCAAACAATAGATATTCACATACAATTTCAAACATCTCTGAAATCCTAACCGTAGTCGTATGTAGATCCATTTCTGAAAACGATAGTGACGGCGACATCTCCCCGATAAACGGCCAAGAACAAGTTAAGCATAAAGTTGCTTAATGTAGCGGAGTTGTGATCATTATAGATTTAATGGCGAACGGGATTTCTGGGTAGCAACGCATGTATTACAAAAGTCAAGCGTGACTTCTTTTCCATGTAGAGTTGCTTACAGATATTCACAGGCGATAGTGATCACTCACCATCCTGTTGCTGTTGTTGAACTGCTAGATGGTTTGCTGGAAAATTATTTAATATTAATAATAATAATGATTTATTGCCACACAAATTATGTACAACTAAAAATCCTTATGCTAAAGTAAACAACTATTACACTGAGAGGCAAAAGGAGGTGGCTCAGCATAACCTGGCATAGGTTTGTATTCCCATGCAGCGCAGTTTTTCAACCACAGTATTTTATTTGAGTATTTTAATTATAATAAAATACTTTGCATACCTGGTGCGATACCTATTAATTATTTCAATTCTAAAACTAATAATCAAAATCCAATATGGATTTTAAACAAAGAGTTGCTGTACAACGCCATCTTTGAACTAATTTATGTACTATGGTATTTCCCATTATTAAGTTATATTTTTTTAAGTTTACTTTAAGTTAACTAAATTGTATTGAATAACGTAATAGTAACTTGAATGTTTTTTTTTCCGTTTCAGTAATCTCCACTCTTACGGCGACTCGTTGTCGCCAGCGTCCCTGGCGCCGGACTACAACTTCACCGTACGAGAGTACGAGATATTTACTTACAAGAATAATTAAGTATTGGCGTTAGAACCTTTTTCAGTTTAAGCGCAGTCATTTGTGTGTCTTATCAGTATTTTAACGCAGCTTCATATACCTAATACCAGTATTTTTATTTGTATTAAATATATTGTACAATTTGTTTGCATGTTTTATTACTTTGAATTATTATTTGCTATAATATAGAAATAATATTCATTTTTATATGATCCTACAAAATCTCTGCAATTTAAATTCAAAATCAAAATTGTTTTTATTAAAGATGTATTTTTTTAGAATTCATTAAATGTAAAAAAGTTCCAACCGACTCCTAAGGTGTTTCGTATTGTGATGTCAGTTCGCTAGTTCGTCTACTGTCCACAAGATGTCAGGATAAAGCAAGATAAATTGTAGAAAATAGGTTGTCCTAAGTGAATGTCCGATTAATGACAAATTTCAAAGGGTTTACTGTCATAACATCACTCTGTTGGACGTAAGAATTTTTCTATAATTTTAAAACATTACTTGCTGAGAAAAGTAAGGAATACTGTATTTAATAAATTGTGTTTTTACCAATCTTTCACGTCCTTTATTAAACTACCTGTTTCCAATTCAACAAATGTAAACTTTAGTCTTCATTTTTTATTTTGTTTAAAAAGTAGCAAACGAGCGTGAGGCCCATCTGATGTTAAATGGTCTCTTCCGTTCATGCACATCTACTTTCAAGTTCAAACAAGACTAGAGAATGTTGCTACTTCTGGGACAGATAAGGTCGCTTCTCATATAATAGTAGCCGGCAACCGAAAAAACAGCAGCTTTACAGCGGCTAAACTGTTCAATCTTGCCACCTGTATTTGTTTTTACAGACTTAAAGGCATATCGTTTTATACAATTTTATATGGCTGATTTCATCTTTTATTATATCCTTGAAATGCTGTTAGTGTAATGCGCCTTTATATTATTTGAGATTTGAATCTCTCTCTTTGTAACTATCTTTATCTGCAATAAACTCCAAAATCGGATTGAAAGTATATAAGATCAAACAGAATCTTTGCTACCCCTGAAGAATAAGTTTATTTTTTATTAAAAATTTTTACATTAATGTTCGGTTGGAATCCAACCCCATCCCGCAACCGAAATAAAAATATTTTAACAATATGTAGAAAGAAACGTACCTATACTGACTCATTTTAATTTAAACAAATGGACTGATAACAAAGCAAGCTAATTTTCGCCCAAATGCCATATGTGGGTTGGAAATATTTTTTTCACACGAATACCGATAACAGTTGAATACCGCAGGGTTTCCCATGGAAAAGCGACGCTCTCTGTTTCCTCAGGCATTTCCCGACACCGCATGCCGGCCACGTGTCCTTATCAACCTTTGCATAATATTTCATATTATGCGGCTAACGGTAGAACTTGTGACGTTAATATCGACACGCGGCAAGTTTTACACGTTAATGTAGGTCCGTTACGTAACTAATGACTACGTTATGTTAATGACACCGCTCGGAATGTTGAACGTATATATTGCACGACTTACGTTACATTAATGTACGCCAGATGTCACTACCTGCCTATGTTGAATGTATTTCACCAATGATGGCTAAAGTCAAGTTGATTTTAAACCACAAAGAGTTCATATCAATGAAACTGAAATTCCAGGTAAATAAGGTTTAAATGAGGATCTACGAAAACAGATCTCATTTGAACTGCTCGAGACAATATTCCATCTACAGGAGACGGGTTTCTCCTCAAAATGAAAAAGATTAGGCTATTAGTCTATAACAGCGGCCAAATGCGAATGAGCAGACTGTACACATCTTTACTTCAAGAAGAACTGTCAGGCGTGCACGAGGATACCTCACATTGTTATCCTAAACATTTTCATTATTTATTTTTATGTGAGAAGAGTAGCAAACGAACATGCAAACCACCCGATGTTAAGTAGTCGCAGCCCATAGACACCAACGTACAATCACAAACACGACCGAAATCACATCTGAGCTCGAACGTAGATACGTTGCTACTCCTGAGGACTAAGATGGTCGCCTCGCTTCAAAGTGGAGCCGGCAACCGCACCTCTCCAAGCGAAACACAAATAATGTTTTACGGCGGATTATGAGGGTGGCGGTGGTACCTCCCCGGTACAACTATAGTTCTATTACATTTAGACACACGGTCAAAGCAATTTATAATTTATTTCTAATATGCACGAAGATAAAAAAGAAGTACGTTTCAGGAATTCACACATATGATTTTAAAGTAATATCATCATGGAACTTATCAGTAACCACAAGCCATACAACTGCTTCAAAATATCAACTTACTTACGGCACTTAAAAATCGTTAATCGTGAGTTTCCGTTTCATAGTGAAATGTGAATTCGAACCCCGCATCCCACGTAAAAGGCTATAATTTGGACCACTTGGCTACGACTACCTCTCAAAGAAATATATCATTTTTATATATATTTTTTTCGTTTTATTGTTATTTAGGTAAAGTTTAAAAATACTTTGGAAATTGTCTGTAACAATAGAGTGTTAGCAGCGGAACACGTGGTCTACGCAAAACTGAAAAAAGTTGGAAGTTATGTACGAGACAAAAAAGTTTGGGGATCTCTGCTCTTAACAATCGAGTTCAATACCCATTAAAACGAATGACAGAAAACCCTTGGCATTTCCACTTCTGCATGCTTCATGATGTTTGCATAATATTTTATATTACGTGGCGGACAAATATAAAGACTGACGTGTTTATTTTTATATGGTTTTTCATGTAAAGACTAATTACGTAAGCTATAACTGTTTTTCATTTCATAATAATAAAATCCATGCAATATCATGTTGCATGTTTTAATATAGGGTCGTTTCAGATAGATGGCGCTACCAGTTGGACAGTTATAAAAGTTGAGTATATTAATAAAATTAATCATTCGATCGTAATAATCAAAAAGTGATGAATTTTGACATATAATCAAATGCGAGGAACATAAAAACATACATAGAAAGATGAGCTTTTGCATGCGGCTTTGCTGGCGTAGAAATCTCTTCAGTGGCTTCCGCATTGCATTGATCTTTGGATCGCATCTTCTTCTTATTTTGTATACACTATCTCTCTTGATTTCATTCGTTTTTAACAAAAAGGTAACCATCAGTTATATTCAAGATTTATTGCCATGCTTTCAAAAACGTTACAGATGTATGGTTTTGATGATTTTCTTAAGTATTTTATGAACAGAACTTCACTAAAATCATATAGAACCACAATTGAGGTATGCACAAGCTAGGAAGGTCAGGGTTGGCTGCTGCTTCACTAGAAGGCAACTCCTTCTGCTTTGTCGGGTCCATAGAGGTTCCACATGGAGTACTAGAGTGCTAGAGTGCCGAGAGTTTTTGTATAAAACCATGCCATCCGAGTAGTCAACGACCTAAGGATCCAACCGGTTAGAACACATGACTTGACGGAGGGACACAAGTTCCCTCTGCGTGTTCTAACGATTGTAAAATGGTGAATGCTTGGATGAAGTATTTACCCTGGTACTCCATCACCCTTTCTATATCACTTCATCTTTACCGAAGGTTGAGGTTCCATTCACCTCAACGGTATTCGTGGCTATCCTGTGGAACGAGCGAGGTACATTTAAGATAAGGAACGAGCTTATTCCCGAGGGTATTCCTTAACGTTACACATAAAGAGTTCTTGAAAAGAGTTGTAAAAAAAGCTCTGTTTAAAAGTCGGCAACACACTGGCGACTCTTTTGGTGTAGCAAATGTCCATAGGCATGTGGCTCGGTAACCTTATCAATACAAAAAAATCCTTTCTAATCCAAAAAATCTAAATACGTCTACAAATTACCTAATTGTACTGCTAAACTGAAAAATAATCTCTTGTTATTTTAATTAATACAATGAGCCTACGAGTAATAATTATCTACATGATTTACAAATTGGTTAATAAGTACTTAGTTATATTGCACAATATTTTTATGAATTGGAGCTTATGACATTATGAAATTTATATCTTGTATAACGTAATTTATGGTGAATAGCAACGGGGAATATTGCACAATATTTCCTAAATTAATCATTATTAGGTACATACTGAAATGAAATAAAATGAACGCATTTATTGGTATAAGCCCACAAATACTTTATCAGTTACCATCATTTCTAATCTATCGCCGGTTGAAGCGCGACCTATTTGAGAAGATCCGGTAAGAAAGTCAGCGGACTTATATTTAATTATTATTATTATCTTTATTAAATATCTCTAATTTATGTATAGTTTAAAAGATTATAAAAAATATTGCTTCGTGTACGGATTTGAGCCATCAGTAGGTACACATTCTATCAAAATCCACTAATTGCTTGTAAAAACATTTAATTATTTTTTCAGTAAATGGCACACTTACGAGCGATGCAACCATCGTAGTTCTTAGAGATATCAACGCACCTACGCACGAAGTCAGACAGGACTCTAGTAATTTATGTTTGACTATTTTGTATTGGGTGGTATTTAACCAACAACCCAAAAATTCGCGATTTTTACATAAAATATTCCTTTTTCAATCAAAAATACTGATTGTACATCAAAACTAGCAACTCAAACTAATGTGATTTTGGCAACAATTAAAGTACATGACGCAACTCTATTTATTAAAATGTTAAGCTTTTTATGAGTGCATATCAAATAATAACTAGTGCACAACAAACATTACATCGTTATATTATTATATTTAAAAAAACTAACCTAACCTAACCTCCCCCCTGACGTGCGCATATTTTTGTCATTTTTACACATTTCTAACAAACACACACATAAAATTACAATCGATGAAGTTTCGAAAATCTTATACTTAATAGTGACTTTAATGTACGGTCGGGTTCATTTGATGTACAATCAGTATTATTGGTGTAAAAATACTAATTTTGTAAATCAAGCAGCTTTTTAGGTGCGCATTTGATAAAAATATATTAAAGGCTGTTGATATATGTTTTCCAATTCTTTATATTTCTAGTTTTGATAAACAATTAGTTTATTTGCAGTACAATAATTTATTTGATGTAAAAAGTTTAATTGTTGAACATAAATAGATAGGTGATACGTTATTTAATTATTCACACTTAAAAATATCCCTTGTTTATTTATTTTTTGACATGAAGATCGGTTTATGGTCACATAAGGTAATTGACAATGAATATAAAAATATAAAAGAAAAAGGATAAAAATACTACAGTTAAAAATTATATACACATAACTGACACTGGCATGCTGAGATCCTGCGTTATATACGAAAGCTGCTCCCTCCACTCTCTTTATCTCTCTTCCTCCCTACATTCTCTCGTGCATTTGATTCAAACAGACAGACCAAAATTAATAAGATTTTAAATTCTGTCATTCTGCGAAAACATTAAATATTATGAAATAAGACTTTTTATATTATATTTACATTTCAACATATCCACAACTATATTGTTATATTTTGTTTATTATTGCATTTTTCTTTTTTGGATTCATTTGGGTATTTTGTATGCACTGAATTTTGCACTATTTGTGACTAACATTTGCACTTTTGTAGTATTGTTCCATAGTTATGGAAATACAGTTGTATTTCCTGACTGCTTCTTTACGCATACATCTAGGAAACGATTGAAAACAAATTTAAAGCACCAATTGAATCCAATAATCAAGCTACGAGAACTTCATGATTTTTTTTTAATTTGACTAGTAAACGTGCACAGCTCGTACGGTTTATATTCGCCATATAACATAGATATTTGAAATAAAATACATATATTAGAACAAAAATTCGAGCTGGAGTCCCACACCCATGGGTTGCTGTTTCTGAGGACTAATATACATAGATCTACTCGTATATGTATATTTTCAGAAAATATTTAAAAGGAACAAAAAATTACATAAAATTGAATTTTCTAGTTTATTCCCCTAACGTTAAAATTTTCCTCTCTTGGTCCTCACTTACGTTACATAAAAAATTTCGGCTTCGGCTTCGGGCGGTGCGTTGATCTCTAGGTCAGGCACCTTCCTCTCTTATACATATATACAGATAATGGAATAATAATTAAAACAACTTACTAGACAATAACATGAGAGTAACATTTGCATTATATATGAAGTAGTAAAATTAGAAAAAGAAAGATTTTGTACTGACTGAAAGACATTATTGTCGCGTGTAGCGTGCGCTTAATGTTTATAGAAATTTAGATTATTTTAGTATAAAAGTAGCGTCCCCGTAGGGATACTTACTGTTGTATAGAAGTCTTCACAAAATTGGTATAGTCATTAAAAGCATTATTTCGTACAGAAAGATACACAGACAACATTTTAAAGATTAATTCTAATCATAAAATAACAACCACTTTACTTGACACTTACTATGAAAACACAAAAACAATTTCAAATTTAATTAATTTGAATAAATAGAAAGACAAATAGTAGATCTTAACAATAGTCTATAAACAATGAGTGATGATTCATGAAGGTTTTCCCGCTGGTATTGAGTGCGAGGTGCGGCGGGCTCAGTGCAGACCCCGTTGAAGTCTAATGTTTGACAGGTAGTGTCACACCGCTTTTACTAAATATTGTCATTAAAACAAACATAGTTACTAACATAAACATAATCTTAAGGTACAGAATAAGATTCGGAAGGCCCCACACAAGGAATGTCTCTGCATGTCAGTGCATGCCAGTGGCCGCACTGAGTAAACAAATGCACAATAAAACGCTGTTGACTTCAGCATAATGCTTTAGTCGTCTCCTTTAATATCTCCGTCAGATAAACATTCGTGTTAATCTAGACTTTACAAGATATGGAGTGAATTCAGCCGTAACCCTTGCATCAATGCATAAAGCGTAAGTAGCAAATAAATTATTTGAATAACAATGGATCATGTTACCTTAGCTTGAACGTAGAACGCGAGATTATGGAATAACCCACTTACGGTAATCTTATACAATTAGACACAAGTGGTCAATCTTTTGCCACAGGCGACCGACAAAGGCGTTATCCTATTGATTGCTGAATGCCCTGATTAACTTTTTGCACTTTATGTCTCATTAAAGGTTTGTTTTTTGCGGAGAGTAAACAAAATTTCCACTAATTTCATGCACTGCCGCGCGCCGGGTGAACCTATCTACGCTATTGTTTTAAAGAACTGTTACTGCAATTAAGCCTTACATTTTACTTAAACCTGACGACGGAATAGGGCCATTAAATGAACATTATTTCTTAAATGTTAAATTAACCTGATATCTATATTTAGAATGTTAATATCCTCTTTATGAATACCGGGAAAATATATTGCGTTGAATACTATAGTACAACTCAATACCATATTAAACATTTAATTATTTATCACTAAATTAGAAGCGTTTGGATGATTTGTTTTGGACAAAAACATTTTAATACAATATATTATGTACTGTAAGCAGGACAAAAGATTGGTCCCCATCGTCATATACATAGAGATTTAAGCATAGCTATACGACTTGCGATCTAATTGATGGTACGTGATCACCGTCCATTCCTAAATTTACTTGGTATCGCACATTGACATCTATTTATAATCGTTAATAGATTTTATGAAAAGAAACTACGAAGTGACTACTTGAACTATGTAAGGTTCATGTTGCAAGTATCTGCTAGTAATAGACGCGGACCTTAACGCGGTCGCAGTGAGCACGTTGAAGCGTGTCTTACGATACGATCGCCACAGATCCGATTCGATTCGTCTGGGCCCGAGCCTGGAAATTCCGCCTGAATCTGGATTTTTAGAACGCGGATTTACTGGGCACTCGCCTTTCCCATGACAAATGCCTTACTAAATAAACCAACTGAAATATTATAAATCGATTAATTCCAACTCCACCAGGATATAAACATGGTCGTTTTAATCGTGCTGATCGTGACCAAATATAATTTACTTGTTTCTATAAAATAGTTATCTTGTTGAGACTTTTTCTGTTTGTTTTTAGTGTATAAGGATTTAATTCTCCTACATTTTTTGTGAAAGTGTGTTTTAATTTTATTGCGGTTTGTGAACGCTCTTATATTTCTACTTGACGATATGCAGTGAGTGTAAATTAAGTTGATTTGTTTTATTAAGTTTAATGAAGAAAACTGCTGACTATGCGGTGGGTAAGCTGTTTTTACTTTACCTTGATTTAAAGCGTTTGGGAAAATTAATTAGTCTCTTTTGGCGTGGCAGACGTTGCGCGTGTCTGTGGAATACATAATTTATTATTTGTAATATTTAATTTCGTCTCTTAGTCTTTTGTTCTTTTAAAATATTAGTTTGAATGCATACATCCATTGATCTTTCACTCTGTTAAAATTGATTTTAATGAAATAAAAATATTTTAGTACTTACGCCAAAGATTTCTCACTTATTACGTATACACATAAGCAAACATACACTTGGGTCTATAATATGTTTCGTAATATATTTTTATTAAGATAAATAATAAAGAATTTTTTTTCGTCTTTGGTTTTACAGTACATCGTAATATTATCATGAAAAATGCCTTTTATGAACTAGTTTTGCGTCATGCAAACTTATTTAAAAACTATTATCGAAGAATTTTCCTTTAAAATTGACGCGCTCCGACCTCCAGACTGTTTTCGTAAGAAAATAAATCCTTATTAGGGTTTCACTATAATTGACTGCACCATCGAATCAGATCGGAAGGGCTCGCCGCATACCAGGCGCTGCAGTCACTGAGACCTCGCGGTATTACACAGGATGGGTATTCGCAGAATTCTGGGAGAAGTTTGGAATAAAAACCTTACAACGCATGCTATATTATTAAAAGTAAATGACTCTTCGATATGGGTACAATACCAGTTTCGGTTTAACTTTAACATTAATGCCAAATTGAATGCTCATATAAACTATTTTTAAAGTTTTGTCTGTCAGTTATCGCTAATCTTGAAAACTATTTATTGAAGCGTTGGTCGTTGGGTTTGCAAAAAAATTTCATCCAGATGAAATAAAAATGAAAATCGTTTATTACTTCAAAAGTAGTACATTGTTTTACAAAATTACTTGTTTTACAATATAATTATCACAACAAACTTAAATGAGAAGATAAAAAGTTTAAAGTAATAACATTTATGATATTTTTAATTATGATGAGTTTTATTTTTAATATAGTGTGGGTATGTGTCTGTGTACTGTAGCCTATATTTGTAAAGAGTATTTGATTTCTTTGACAAACCCTTATATTATCATGTCACGTAAAACTTACCGGAAGAATATAATGATACATACCATATACTATGTACAATACAGGAGTCCAAATTTAGATGGAATACGTAAAATGAAGAGTGTAGGGACCTGCCGGCGGCTTTTTGTCTTGATCATCGTTACCTAAAAGGCCATTATTTTGCATTGTAAATTTGACATTAATTAAGTGTTGGTAAATACCTAACAATGAAATATTTTTTATATTTGAATTTAAACTTACGTAATACGTAACCCGTATAGTTACTTAAAATAATGAATGATTTTTCAATTTTGCAATAAGTAGAAGAATGATGCTTTAATTAATAAGAAGATAAGGTCCCCTCTTTCTTATTGTACTTGATCAGGTGTACCAAGAAAAGAAGAAGTCGTAAGGAACCCTTCGTTGTTGTTTTGTTTGACTCTCTGTCAAGAATTTTTTGTTAAACAGCTTGTAGAAATATCAAGTTGAAATCAAAATAAATACTTAGATTTGTAATCGTTTGAAAGTATGAAAATGAAAAAACAAACTTGTAAGTCAACACATTAAAAGCAAAATAGTTTTTACTATATATTTCGATACTCGCGAAGGTATCAAAACCTTGGATATTCCCCTTGGTTCTATAATCAATACATTCAGGTTCTATAATCAAGAAATTTTGCAAAAACCCTATCTTATAGCAAAAATAAATGAAAAATCCGAAAAACCGTAAATTTATACTTACAGCACAAAGTAATTACACATACTGAAATTAAAAACCTCGGTGTGCGAGTTCGACACGTGTTTGACTGCTTTTTCAAGTTGTTAAAATTGAGCAGTAAGACCCATTTTCGGGTTATATGTACGCATATAATGCGATGTCGACAGTGCATCGAGGCGCGGCGCCAACACTGCGCCTTATCTGCATTCAGGGAATCCTTTGGTACTAAAATTTATTAGCACAATAAGAACACAAATAAAGACCATGTTTTCGATGTAACGGTCACTTGTGATATCGGAAAAATGCACATTCCATTGCCATACTTAAACAGTTTTACTTTACTTATTGGAATTTTCCTAACTTTTTGTTATAAATTTAAGACTGTAACATTATACTTACCTAATATACAAACATATTAATAATAATAATAAAATTCATTTATTGCCACACAAAAAAATACACAAAAACTATAAAAAAACACAATAAAAAAGAAACAACAAAAACCATATTCCACACCAAAAAGAAAACCTTAAGTGTATTTTAATTATGGGCAAAAGGACGTGTCTTAGCATTATCTGACATGGGATCATGACCCCATGCAGTGCTGTTTTTCAGCCCCGCCCTCCTCCGTAAGGTGATATGTGGGACAACACGGCTGACCAATAGTTAAATTTACCTAATTTCAATTTAAAAAATAAGGATGAAACCATGCTCATCAATTAAAATTTACTATTGTATTTATAACACGCGCCTTGGCATGTCAGTTATGTAACATATGCAATTGCTTCACACTCCACAATGAGTTGTTATCATTCTCCGGAAGGCCCCACATTCCGAATGCTGCACGAGAGGCGGGAGGCGGCGTTTAGCAAAAGGGCTCTCCGAAGGCAATCTCCTCTTACTTGAGTCTGCATTTCGTAACGTGATATTTGTCTTACCCGGCGACAAGATATAATGACTGAAATTCAAGAATTAGGTACTACATGCTGATTTAGTTTTAACTTCAATATTATAAAAAAAAAATCTCAGGTGTTGCATTGCATTTGAAATTGACATAAGGTGGGATTTCATTTATGTTTACAGTTTGATTACAGATTGCCAAGGGCGTCGATACCGCTTCGTATCTGAAAATGTCTGCTTGCAGATTAACATTAAGACCCCAAAATTTAAAAAGCGGACTTTTACGATGTTCCTAGTCCCATTGTTGGTTTCTCCTGAATTGCCAATGTAGCCGATAGTATGTTGAACCCACTTACCGAATGCGACGGCACTCGTCTCGTATAAGATTCAATTAATCACAAAATTAAAAATCAATTTAATCAATCATTCGTTGCACAATTTGGTGGTCGTTGAGAAACTACTAATTTATTTTTTCTATGTTGAGATCAACATATTCCCCCAGATATTATAACAACTCAAAAAATTTAAATGTCATAGTTTTCTTAGATAAAATTATTCTGATACTTCATATTTCTACAACACAAGCATTGTCTGATGGTTCTCACAGTATATCGATGACATAATGCACAAATATACTTGCGAGCGCGATAAAAAGTAGGTGACAGGGAGTCGCGTACCACCCTGCGCGGCGCGTCGCTCCGTATCCGTAACTATGGATCCTGTGTGCTTCCTACAACCGTCCTGAGTCACCACTTGTATGTAGAGGCCGCAAGCTTTATACAAATTGAGAAACTTTCCAAAATATTGTCAATCTATGCTTTGCTACATGAATATTTAAAATGCATCGGACCAAGAAACGTAGTAAACTGTAGTTCAACCGAGCAGTTACCACCGTCGTCTTCATACTCCGTCATGAAACTCTTTTTGAATTTACGATGGAACGACATGGTTGTTGGCTTTGCACTTCAGATACATTCTGGTTTTGTATAAAATTGCTCACGTCTTCTTTGATTATGGTTACAACTTGAAGCCATTTCAATAATGCGCAGAAAAAACATGTATGACATTGTACAAAATAAAAAATCACTGCAAGCTGTTTACGGGAGATTAAAGCAGCAAATAAGAAGAGAAACATTATATTTGAAAGGGTACAATAGCAAGTGGATTAATTTAAAATAACATTATCAATTTTAGAACACAAAAGTAACATATGTATAATCGTACAATATAGCGTGATTTATATTCATTTTGGAACCTTATTTCTGCTTTATAAAATTTATCTTACGATTCTCATGACGCTACGATAATTATGCTGATTCGACACACAGGGTTCTAGGTTCGATTCCCGGCCAAACGATATCTGGATGATAAGTTTAAATTTCTGCTCTGATTATTTGTGAATATACTTTTCATCAGTGACCACTGCATGGTCGTTTAATACTTCGTTGCTATAAAAAGTTAAAAAAGAATAAAAAGTTACTCTACAGTTGTTTGTTATATAATTTGCAGGAAGATGAATTTTAATGATGGCAATAAAATTATTGTAAACTAAAGTTGTGGGTCGGGACAGTTTACAACGAAGGACAACTAATGCTCTCTCCACTCACGCATTAATCAAAGAAGCTATCTTAGTCATGGCGTTGATCTCCACTGTATCGATCCCCACCCCGGCCAGTCGCCCCATTCATGCGTCATCTTCAATTAGCCATTAGCAAATATGGCTCTTTCTAAGAACAGGCTTTCGAACAACCATTTTAAATTACATTCATGTCAAGCGCACAATATATTACTATCATTTTGCACGCTTTTTTAATTTGCAAATTGTTACTCCACTTTAATCTATCCAAGTATTTCATATAAGTACTCGAGCGTAGGAGTACCTATAAGTATAAACCACTAGTCCCGTCAATTATATTAATCTGTAAATTTTCATTACAGTTCAACTTTTAATTGGACGCAGTAAACTAACTTAAACTAATATAGTTTAATTATACTACGGCAAACAATTATACTGTCTTTAACTTCATAGCGATATGATTCAACCACACGCCATGATTATTCAACTGTTATTATATTTATTTATTTATTTATTTATAAAATCCACAGCTACATTTCACAAGCATACTTATCTTACTTT
>DWON01004496.1:0-16161 GCA_018251015.1 Phocides pigmalion okeechobee | reverse complement strand
AAAAGTACCAAAACACACAGGCTCAAATAAAAAAATAATTTTGAAATCTCTATATTGTTTTTTCATGATCTATGTGAAGAAAGCCCATTTATTTTTTTTTGTATTGGAACAAAACCTTTCAAAGCTACAACGTATCGTGGAAGCGATTGTAGGTTATGTTGGTTTTTCACCCACTGAAAATCCCCATGATTGTCTCCTTCTATACTTGTAGAGAACACCAGGACCTCTCGCTGAATGCAACTGCTGTAGCGTTTATGACTGTGAGCACTAGATTTACGTTTTTCTTCCGCCGCATTATTTTTGAGAATTCCAATATATTTATTCCAATATATTCGCAACACATTCGGTTTCCAAATTTCGTCTCTGATTAAAATGAGTGTTTAACAGACTAACTCACAAAATCTTTAATTTTATAAGTAAATTCCGATTAAAAACAACTAAGATATAATACTTGCACATCTTAAGCACAACACCTACTTATAGAGAACAGTGTAGAATTCGTCGTCGTATGTTAGACATTGATAAGACACAGACAACTTATACAATTCCTCTGCTTTTGCTTTCAAAACTCGCTACCTAATATTGAGTTTTCATTTTATACATAAAGTAGTTAACACATTCGGTATATTCAAAAACATATGTTCACGAAATACATTTTAAGTTTTTTGGATGTAAAAAAATAATCACCCGATTGAAGACCGGATTGTACTATTGTAATGTGGGAGTACCATAGTTCGACCGCGGAGGTACCACCGTCGCCCTTATAATCTGCCGTAAAGCATTACTTGTGTTTCGGTCGGAGATGTGCGGTTGCCGGCTACACTTTGAAGCGAGGCGACCATTTTAATCCTCAGGATTAGCAACGCATCTATTTATGCTTATAGCTCAGATTGTGTATAGATGTCTGTGGGTCAGGTGGTTTGCATGCTCGTTTGCTACTCTTCCCACATAAAAAAACACTCGATTTTGGTTTTATTAACTATATACCGTTGTACTCTGTGAGCTTGTTCTAATGATGTAGCTAAGAATAATGTTTGAAAATTACGTTTAAATTTGTTTTTAGTTATTAACCCATGACTGTCCCACTGCTGGGCACACGTCTCCTCTCATTTCTCAGGGAGTAGAAACACATTTGTAGCCATTTTTATGTGAGGTTCCCGTCTTATTGTCATTTCTTGACGAGGAGCGCGCTTGAACTCAGGGGTTATTAAGATTGTAAACAATCGATAAGTTAACCGTTGGGTGCGATTGTAGGTTAGGTGTGTGACTGTAAGTGAGAAATTTTTCTAAACACATTTGGTACTTCAAAGGATTGTAAGGCAGATAGATATCCGTTTTAAACGGTAGGTAAACGTCGTTAGACCTCGTCGGGAACTAACATGCAATGTACATTACGTGTGTGCTAGCTTATTGGTATAAAGTGATGAAGTTCACGTTTATCTTTTTCACCCATATATAGCTGTGGGACATAAAAGTGGAGAAGTGCGGTTGCAGAGTACACTTTTGGATATCTATAGGCCTCCCACGTCCTTATATGGCAGAAGTTTGGTTTTTTTATTTGAGCAGAGTAGCAAATGAGCATGTAAACACGTGATGTTAAGTAGTTGCAGTCTATAAACATTCACGTAACACGATAAATACGAACGAAATCCTATCTGAGCTCGTACGTTGATACATTGCCACTCCTGAAGACCAAGATATTCGCCTCGCTTCAAAGTGTACCCGACAACCTTTTCAACCGAAACACAAGTAATGCTATACGGCAGATTATGAGGGCGGCTGTAGTACCTTCCGGTCGAGCTATAGTTTTCCCACCTTTAAATGAAGAGGAAGTCCTGCAAGCTCATTTGCTGCTGTTTTCGTCCTTACGTGGCAGAAGTCCTGCAAGTTGTTGGATACTGTTTACGCAAAGGGTTGTATATATGTATATGACGTGAGTTGCAGTCACCACGTAACATAATATCTATCTATCTATAACAATGTTTCATTTGATAACAATCCTAATCATAAGATTATAACCAACTTTATGTTTTGAAAGTCCAACTGAGAATAACATATAAAGCTAAGCCGAAAATTGCTTTTGCCTTTATTAAACTTCCGTTCTGTTCGCTCTTGGTAGTGAATATTTTAGGGTATGTCGAGCTTTTGGACTGTACACTGTATCTAGTATACAACGTTTTGTTCAGACATGCTTCGCGTACTAGACACAATGTTTACTTACAAATGTCGATCATATAAACAACAGTCCTAATGAAACGGAAATATATTCGTTTTAGTCTTTTTTTTATCTTATTTTGGCTACCTGTTACCTTTTTTAATTTTCCTCTGTTAAACACCAGTCTCTGGAAATGAGATTTGAAGCGTACTCCAACACGATGGACTATTGCGAATTGGTTCGTAATTCGTTAGGTACTTATGACGATGCTTTGAATCCATTGGATTCTTGCTGCTATTTGTAGAAAATCAAACATTATAACTATGCAAATGTTTCTAAAGTTTTCACTTAAATTATAAATACTAACACTTTTAAATTTAAAGGTGTTAAATTCTATTGTGGTTTGATCCCGGAGACAACATCGTCACCTCTATTTCTATCTATATAAGTAGTATATTGAATTCTACTGTGCTCTGATATAAAGAATGAGCTGCAAGACGTTCCAACTTGATATTCAACGCCATTGCGTTAGATACAGATACGACATCTGTGGGTTATCTCAGGTAGAACTTTAATTTAGGGCTGATTTTAGACGTCCTCTGGCGGTATTGGCCATTTACTATCAAAAATATAGATTAATGCTATAAAAACAGCTCATAATTCTTTTTAAATAAGAACATTGAGTATATTATTGTTTTTGACACGTGTTCGTTCTGAAATATACAGGAGATGTAGTGATTACTCAGTATCAGGCAATTTGTTTAATTGCTGTTTAAGGTATGATGCATAGAGTTGAATTGCGTTAATAACATTATCATTAAAGTCAATATTAAATTGAATGATGACAAAATTGCGATGAACAATTCTTTACATTTTGTTTTTATTATGAAAGAGTAAGAAACGGGCATGCAGGCCGCCTGATGTTGAGTGGTCACTGCAGCCCATGACCAATCACGTCCAATCTCAAATAAAACAGAAGTTCTATGTAAGGATGGACGCGGATGCGTTCCTACTCTTGAGGACTAAGATGGATGCCTCCAATAATGTGTATCCGGCCACCACACCTCCCCAACCGACACACAATACATGAAGAACATGTTGCTTTACGGCAGGATATGAGGGTGGCTGTGGTGCCGCCCCGTGCGAGTTCTAAAGGCTCGACCACATTTAAAAACATTAATATATTAAATATTAGTTGCTTAAACGTTGAAGAAAAACATCGTGAGGAAACCTGCCTGCGCGTTCTTCCTAAAGCACTGAAAGGTATATAGTGTCGGTATAAGGTAGCGTAGTATACTGTGGCCAAACCTATTCTGAGCTTAACAGTGGGACAGTAAGGAATTAACGGTAAAGGTAGTATATTAAAGCAAAATTAAGAATGAGGAGCAGCTGAGAATAATATATAAAGCAAAGTCAAAAGTTGCTTCGGTTTATCAACTTCCTACGTTTGCTCCACTCCTGCTAGTGAATAGTTTAGCATATGCGGCTATGCCGAGCTGCTATACATATATTATTATAATTGTGTTAACTCAGCTCGTCTTTAGTTTAACATATAAAGACTAGGCTACATCTGAAAACAATAAATATGGTCTGATCAAGAAAACATAACTCAGCGTACAGGTAATAGACTTTTAGTTTGACAAAAGGAATTATCAATACTTTTATAATCTGTCATGAAGCAATTTGTGATTTTTTACATACATTTATACATGAGGTAACTATCTTAGTCTTCGGGAGTCTTCCAACTTAAATGTGATCTCGAAGAGATCTTTAACTGTTTTTAGTGTTGTTCAACTATAACGACCATTTAACGTTAAGTGGTTCAACCTGTAAACTCGCTTATTACTCTTCTACTGTAAATAAAAATACGCCTAATTTCGTTTCAATCGGAAAAATGACCTGAGGTAAATTCCATTTCAATGTTCCAGCGTTCTTTTTCGAACATATGTGTTTAATACATTTTGATATGTATCTCGCAGTCCATGTTGAAATAATTAAAAGAGAGGACAATCATACCGTATGTTTCATTTGTTAGAAAACAGTAGAATATCACAACTGTATTTAAATGTAAACCAAACATTTTACCAATATAACATGCACAAAAAAGGATTCATGGATAAAAATAAAAAACCAAAATGAAATTAAGCAGTTCAATAAAAAAATATGATCAATTTATAATAACAATTACTTAACCATCTCTATAAATATCATTCAGAGCGAAGTTACTTTAAAGAAACGAGGAAATTGCTCTCGGATGCAATCAATCGGAATAGTAATAAGTAAGACAATGATACATACTCTTTGATACTGCCAGTACTGTGCGCCAATACAGTCTAACAATTTTCCCGCAGTATTTTATTATGTCGTTGCTCGGTTTACGTAGACCAGGTTTCTTAAGTACTTTTATTGATTTTTATTTCAAAATATGTTCTAGTCTAACCTTATTCTAGAATTAATATGTCGTCTTGTACGGTTGCTATTTTGTAATTCGTAAAGAATATAGTCTTCCAGCATATTTTAGGAGAGGTCAAGTATCGATCCACAAGTCTAATTGTATTATTAATAATTCGTAAAAAATCTACTCAGTAGATGTTACATGCACAATAAGCAACAGTCTTTATCGAAATGCGTATTGATACGGAACGGAGTAAGTTTTTTGGACGATGGCAAAAGCCCTTTGTGCAGGTTTTATGGAAAAATATCATTATTGCTACATATATATTAATTATCTAATAAAATTATTAAACTAGTAAGCACCTGATGTTAAATGTTCGCTGCCGTCTATTGACATCTATTATTATCTTCATGTAGAGTAGGAGTCCTACTTAATATCGATTACAGTTTCGTTAATCTTAAACAACTCGAATTTTAAATCTGTTTTATAGCATATTTTAAATCAGAATTCTATCGCCATCATCATAATGATTATTTTACACAGATAGCAAACGATCACGCAATACCTGATAATAAATGATCACTTCCGGCATGGAACCAACCAACACCAAGTAAAATTCATTTATTATATGAGGCTAGTTACTGATTCGTCGTTACCTCTTTAGATTTGAGCACTCTTGATAATTGTTTGGTACTTCTATATAATTAAAAATGCATATATAACATATCTATTTCCATTTTCTAGTAGCAATGTAAAATAGTTTATCTTATTTTCTCAATGGTGGGTGGCACGAAATACTTAAATAAAGCGTTTTAACTTAGGAAAAATAACGTATGGAGATATAACGTACGGTGAATTACCTTTTTATGGAGGGAGGAGGGGGGTAAGGTAGTAGAAAAAGAGGATACAGACCACCTGATGTTAATTAAGCAGTTATTTCTGTCCATGGACATTTATATTTAATCTGTATAAAACTGGAGTCCCATCGGAAATCGCTCTCAGACGCATTGCTACTTCTGAGTAAGCGGAACAGCAACCAAACCTTACAACCGAAACGAAAGATCAAAACTGTTTTCACACTAGATATAGATGTGGCAGTAATTGAGCCGAACATTACAGATTTTTAACACCTTATAACTACATATAAGTTGCGACTTACAAAAGATAACCTCACACATAAAAATATCTGCACCTTTTAGTTCTATGGATTAGAATTAGAAGCCTTTATAGTACTGTACTCGAGAAATTAACAGGCGTGGACATTGAAAGGTTTCTGCGTGCCGTGCCGGTGTTTATTGTAATTTTAGATCTAATATTATAATGTGGCAATAGCCTGAGTGTTAATAATAAGTAACAAAAATAGATCAGGTATTTATAAAATTATATTTTTCTTTTATGTTCCTACTGTAACTATAACCTGAGATGACGTGTAGGACGAATGGTGATATAACTGCATCCATTTACTTTATTTGAAAAAGTAATATATGTATATGTATCTAAACTTCAGAGTATAACTATTACAGCTCTATTAATAGTTATACGTGTGTCAATAGATAGATTGTGGGGACCTTATGTATTTCATAATAATGTCAATTTAGCCACATAACACTGTAGTATAGAGCTATACCAGTATCGCAAAGAACCATAATACTATATCATGATTACATAATATTGTGATTAAATGAGTTAGTACGGTCAAATGCCCAGCAGTAAGACGCTAATGTTTTATTAACTCGTTTAATATTCTATTTCTATTCGAAAGGTGGTAGAGCTGTTAGAGCTCGTCCGGGGCGGTACCACAGCCACCCTCATAACCCGCCGTAAAGCAACATGTTCTTCATGTATTGATTAGTCCTCAAGAGTAGGAACGCATCCGCGTCCATTCTTTCACAGAACTTCTGTTCTATTTGAGATTGGACGTGGTTGTCCATGGGCTGCAGTGATCACTTAACATCAGGTGGCCTGCATGCCCGTTTCTTACTCTTTCGTAATAAAAAAAATGTAACTATGACCGGATCATGTCATAGTTTTATAAACTAATCGTAAGTATTCAGAGCTTAATGTGAAATTTGTAAAATTACAATAACAGGTTCATAACTAAATCTTTAAACGTTCAGAAATAGCGGTGTTTGCAGGTACACATAGATATATTTGTAGATATTAGGGCTTGCAGAGAAAATTAAGATACTATTAGATGATTATAAGAAAAACAGTTTTTCCAAGTTTACGTTCAAAAAATGAAGCTTTCACCTGCCGCGGCAGCATTGGTATATTTCTGCCTTGTTTCTACAATTTGTCTCTGTTGTATTCTAGTTGGAAGGGTATATAGTAGTTTTACTACTCAGTTTTAATCCCTATTACGTTTGGCGTACACTTTTCTACGTATCATATACAGCAATATAACATAAATATGAAACAAACAGTTAAGTATTCCCAAAATTATAGGAATTACTTGTACAATTATTTGTAACACAATAGTGGTTTTAAAGTAGATTAAACGTATAGTAGACATATGATTACACTCAAACGGATTACAGTAGAGCTGCAGTAAATATAGGCACTATAATTAAAGTATTTTGTTGTACTGCAATATTAAACTGACTTCATTGATGTAGACCAGTCTGGCATTAGTTGATTAATTGGCGTTAGTTACACCGACTTTTAATTGGGAGGAAAGAAACGTCAAAATATCGTCATTTCTCTTCAATACAGAACACAATTTTGAAGTAATATTGCAAATATTTGACAGTGACATATTGCTAGTTATGGTGGTTGTTTGTATAGATTTTAGAATTTATAATATTTGTGGGTTGATGTTATAAAACAATTATCTCACGGTCTTGTGAATATACAAGATAAAAGTCTATGCTTAAATGAATTATAGCTACGTATTAGTAAATGGTTTGGAGATATTGTATTAGATAATAATCCTGGAGAATCTAGCGCGTGCAATATATTTGATTGTATTGCGAGAGACCTAAGCTACTTGACCCAAATCCGTTTTATATATACTGGAGGTTTGGATTTCATGAATTAAAATTAATAAGGATTCGCTTGCCGTGTCATAGTCTAGAACGAACTATTAAATCACCCCGTGGGCCACAGTAAGCATCCAACAGTCATGGACCAAAATCGAATGTCTCGGGGAGACTGCGCGCGCAACTCCCGCCCCTCGCCTCACCACTCCGAACGTCCATTGATGATCTCCTTAATCTCAATACATATTACTAACATTATTTGTAAGCATCATTTTCGATGTGCACATGTAGTTTCATGATCGGTTGAACTTGTTCCATCAAGGTGGAGTTAAAATTATTTCCGTAGATTTAATATCATGAGGCAAAATGATTTATCGTGGAGATAAAACATTGGGCGCTGGCCGCCGTATCGCTCGCTAGGTTTGGGCGTCGCTGCGTCTCGTCTCGGCTTTCGGCGGGCGGTCGGTGCGCGGCGGCGGCCGGCAACTGTGCGCGACAGCGCCGCCACGCACGCTCGCCTCGCGACCCAGTCCGCTCTGACGTTTACCCGAGCCGCCGGTGTCTTCTAGTCGTGCCGCTCGTTTTGCCGTGCCGCCGCATATGAAATTCTGCGCACTTTCAAATATAACGTAATTGTCGGTAGTGTGACTGGGCTGGGTCGTGGTGGATAGCGCGTAGGGAGGTAGGCGAGGCGGTGCGGCTGTGCAGAGGTCGATCGGGAGCCGCGTACGCCGCGAGCAGCTCGGGCTGCGGCGACTCCGAGCCGAGCGCTCCGAGCCAGCTGGCGGTGTTTACACGCCGCGCCTGCACCCGCGCCGCCCCGTGCGCTTGCTCGCTGCAACATACTCCCCTCATATTCTATTCGGAGCCGTGAATTTTTAACATTTCGAACGAGCAGCGATAGAGGTATATTAATGCTTATTCAACCCGACTCTCCCCAGAGAGCACAGTCGTAGCACACATAAAATCTAGGTGTCACGAACGTTCAAAGCATTCGCATCGAAACCGAATTGTCATAGTTCATACGAGTGATTTCACAACACTATGGGTGCAAAAGAAAGCGTGGAGGCTGCTAAATTTTCTGCGCAAAATTGGAACAACTTCGAGGTTCGTAATACCCTTATAATTTGCACATGGAGTGTTTGTATCCCTTTCCTCCTCGTGATGTCTGTTTTGTGGACATTTAACGCCTTTAAATATTAAGTATAAATTGGCATTATTTAAAATGAAGTAAGAAATTATGCACAGTAAAAATATGAGTCTTACATATGCATGCTCACACATTCCTTAAATAAACTATTAAATAATTTAATAATAACTCTGAAGTGCTATATTGAGACTTCAATCAAACGGTTTGACCAATTTTTACACTAGCTTATGAGTTTACATAAACACTTTTCAACTTATTTGATGTTTGTATAGAAATATATTGTGTCATAGATTCGAGGTTTAAGTTTGTGTAATATATTTAAATTTTCATCATCATTATAAATTGTAATGAGTATACTTCAATTACGTTTTGGTATGCAACAATTAGCCACAATACGATGAAACTGACATGTTTCAGATTTCAAAGTAAGTGCTCTCAATTCTCTGTAGAGACAAAATATAACGAACTCTACCTCGGAAATCTAGTGCGATTGGACAGTTTAGAGTAGCGACAAACTGGGCTGACCCACATATATCTCAATAGATTAGTCTATCATGATTGAAGACCCAACGACGAGATCGAAATGCGGCTCTTAAATTTTAATCACTATTTGATAGCATAGACTTATACGCCCGCTTGAAAAATCAATACCTATTAAGTGATAGCAAACTGTTTATTATTTTATTGAATGTATTGTTTTTAAATATGGTACCTTATTTTATTACTCCTACCTCAAATAATTTTAACTAAATCGTAATTATTGAGAATTAGATTAGATGTTCCTATGTATAGAGCAGTTGTTTACATACATGCTTGATTGATGATCTGTTAGGAGGCGTGGTCACGCGCTGGTTAACATATGAGGTTTGTAAGCCATATCGGATATATGTAAAAGTATTTGACATTTATATGCTAGATAATTCCACATCTCGATGTATTGAGTCACATGACTAGTAAACAACTTTATGGAGCCATCAATATTTATCAATGTCAATATCCGAACAAAGTGGCAACTATGCATAGATATTGCGGTAAAATTTAAATACTTATCATACCTGTAAGTACTAGTTGTTTTTAAGTACATCATGTGAGTATTGAATAACTTAATGGTAGAGTAAGAAGTGAACAATATTAATATGAAATATGAGAGGACTTATGTATAAATATATACAGTACATATCGGTACATATATAATTAAATTAGCATTGATCGTAATTATACTATGCGTGTGAATGGATAATTTGCGTAACCTACGATTACTTTATGCTGGTGTGTGACTTTAAAATGACGCATTTGTTTGCTTAAATATGTCAAAAATAGTCAACAAATTAATTCACATAGTATTCTAGTAGCAGTGTAGATTAAGATATATACTAAGGTACTTTAGACATTAATATAGCACAGTAATAAATATTTGTATTTTAAACAGTGACGTAAAATTCGCTACCATGCATGTCCATTTCATTTCACATTTTACACAATACGATCATTCACTTGGTTTTAGCTTAGTATGACTGTTTATGATGTAAGATAATATGTATATACATATATCGTTGAGGAAGTCTACTTACCACTAAAATTATTATAGTATTTGCATAACATTAATTTACTGTGAGGATTATTGAATTTATTAATACGTATAATTAACGATTTAACAAAATTATTTGTTAATTTGCTATGAATGTTGCTTCAGTATAAATCCCAACGAAACAAATTAACCTGTAGCTGCGGTTTATTACTACTGAAACTTAATTAAAAGTTAATGAATATTATAAAAGAATTCAAAGAAAAATAAAAATGTGGTGCGTAGATTTTCTGTACCTGCATGTTTTTAATATTTTTGTTTCTATATAATAAAATTATGTAAAATTTATAAAAAATAACAGCGACAAACTAAATTGTTTACCTTCTTAATAGTAATTGAAGGTGTGTCTCTAAATAATATTTCACTGTAATTGTCCGTGTCAGACGTTTCTAGCTACTTTTAAAACACACAAAATTTTATGACAATAAAATGTAACTATACGAGATTAGCACTATTTTATTTTGTTGTTAAACTGAAATAGTCATTGAAGTTGACTATGTTGGTGCGGGTGTTTGATAGAAAAATAATTAAAAGTTTATCATGAACATTTCAGCATGGCGTGAAACATCACTATCGTCACGGCACGCAGCGCTCGCAGAGTCTCAACCGCGGACATTCTCTCTCGCGCTCCGATGGCACCTGGTGACATCACGGGACCGCGGGTAAGAAATTTTAAAACTGTCATGTACGACCATGCCTAGACAAAAAGAGCACAGGACATCCCCCAACCAGGTGGACCGACGACCTCATAAGGATAGCGGGTAACCACTGGATGCAGAGGGCACAGAGCCGGTCAGAATGGCGGCACCTGGGGGAGGCCTATTTCCAGCAGTGGATGCATAACGCCTAATGGATGGACGGATAGTTCGACTAGTTAGCATGTTTATAAATACATTTAAGGTTACAATTTGGATGCCACAGCTGGGCATGCGTTTTATCGTGAATCTGAGATGGTCTGGAAACGAAAAGAGTTGGGACCATATAACTTATTATAGTAATGAAAGCAAACTTAATGCGATACATACATTTCTTCAACATGTTTTCAAAAGTATGCTAAACACGTCTTTTCGAATTAATCAACTATATTGTATCAGTCTTGTGAGCTTTAGGTTAAAGACCCGTGAATAAAATGAGGAAAGTTGTCGGCGTGTTGATGATGAAAATCAATGATTACAGTGCAGTATACCTGATAGTAAGTGGTTACTGCCATTCATAGATAATATATCTAAGCAATAGAAACGTATAAAAAAGCAGCCTTCCGGACGTGTCATGTTGTGTACGTAAATGAGTAGGCGACCACATCTTTTCACCGATATCCAACAATTGCATCACGTTAAAAATGGGTGTAACGACGATACCTTTCCGGTCGAACTGTACAGGTTCCAACTAGAATATCTAAGTTGCACGTAGTACTCTTATTATCTTTTAATTCAGTTTCATGTGAATATCCACTACCTTATTACCACCCAGTTCGCACTCCTGTCAGCTGTAATAGTCTATCAACTAATTTTGTACAAATTTAAACTTGAATACTTATAATTAGTCTTTGTACTTATGAAGTGTGAGAGGAGTTTTATACAATATATGTACGTATGTAGCTAACGCTGTAATTAGGATTAATGAAGTAATGCGATGATTTGATTGCGTCTATTATTCATATATTGTGATGCATGCCGCAACCGGTTCAGATTTACTATTTATACAATGATTAGTTAACAATGAATTTATTATGTTTTCATATGAACATTCAACATATGAACCGACATCAAAATGTATTAATTTTTTTAGTTAAATAAGTTGTATGTAGTAGTAATTACATGTAGTACAAAACATATTTCTATTATAATGATAGTATGTTATGTTACAATCATAAATGTATCTGACATTATTTAGGTACATTTATGTATTTATGATTCTTCAGAAAAAAGGTTACTTTGTATGTTACACAACTTTAAATCAGTTTTAAATTTAAGTTCTTTGATTAAATTTCGATAAAAAAATAAATATATATTAATTATTAAGTTATTGTAAGCCACATAAATAAAAGAAAAATGTGCCTGACTGGCGCAGAGATAAACACATAACCGAAATTGCTGAAAAAAGAAGCTCAAATTTTGAAGACTGGTTCTTTACACAGCACAAGTAAATTAAGCAAGGAATTTTGGATGTTCTTCTATTCCCTAAGGTGGTACAATATGGTTAAACAATTGCATATTTTTTTATTGACCATAGATATAAAAGAAGAAGGAGACTTTCAGACCCACACGACAATGCAAAGATGTGATCGAATGGATTAGCTTCAAATATACATATGGAATAAAATAAAGCGGTATGGGTATTTATTGGAATGTATTGTAATATCGACTTCTGTTTGGGCAAGGTCGTGGATAAAAACTAAATAAATAAATAGATGTTCATAAATATAGTGATGGATAGGGGGTAACTGATAATTTGGTTGCAGGCAGCATAGTTCAGTGCGCCGAGTGCGGAACACGCACGATGGGCAACAAGCTCTCGTCGTGCTCCTGCGCGCCCATCATCCGCAAGGCGTACCGCTATGAAGACAGCCCGTGGCAGAACTCCCGACGACGTGACGGACATCTATTGAGGTAAAATCTTGTGGTCTAAAAAATAATCTTTGTGATAAATGTCATGTTAATCGTCCATCTGTCCTTTTTTGTCATTCCAACTATATATGTAGCTTCATATTTATTATATGCGGAAATTATTTGCATAACATGGACGTAATATGGAATTTGGATGGAATAAGATTATGTAAATATTAGGTATTTTCTATTAATTTACTCTGACTAGGCAAACTTTCACCATGCATTGATACATCATAGTCGTGACAGCCTTTTTGCTGTTGTCAGACAGGAAAACCAGCACGCAGACAACAGTCGTTTATAGATGTTCGATTTGCACCTGAAGTAAATAAATATGATCGATTTTTACGTTTAATCGACGCCGCCGCTGACAAGAGAGCTGGTACAAATATCGTGCAGAGAATTGTGATTGCTATTCAACGCGAGAATGCACCTAGCGTTCTAGGAATCATGCCGCATTGGCAAATACTCACTTTAAACTATTTAGGTTAGGCCTTTATATAATTCATTTTAAGATTTTCATCATGTATATAATCTATAAATATTGGAAAAATTATTAATATTAATAGAATATTTATCAAATGGTATTGTAAAACACGGAAATCACAAAATATTTTCTAAATAATGAAATAAGACCTCATTAATACTTGAAAGCCAATTATAAAGATAAATAGTAAAAACTTTCTTGAAACCGTCCCGAGAGTATCTATTATAGTCAAGTTTAAGTTATATGGATTGCCTTCGCTACTATTTAGAAGTTCTTAGAATTTAAAATACTGTAATTAATGGCGGAAACCTGGAAAGTTATTTCAAATTATAAAGTTAAAGGTTAATTGAATGTAATAGAATACTTCGTAATTCGACTATGATTGCACTGTAATGCAATTTTTTATAGCCATTGAAGTAACAAACGACCAAGTAGGAGCCTAATGTTGAGCGCTCAATGTCATGGTCCTATAACCTAGACTTATAACTAATTATCTAGTAGAAGAGTCTCACCTGAAGTCAATCACACATGTTTTGCTAACATCGAATGCTTCCAAAAAGTGAGTTTGCTATACTTTTTTTTATGAGAGAAGAGTAGCAAACAAGTATGTAAACATGCATGTTAAGTATGTTAAGTAGTCACAGCCCATAGACATCCACGTCCAACCTCAAAGACGGTCGAAATCGTATTTGAGTTCGAACGTAGATACGTTGCTATTCCTGATGACTAAGATGGTCGCCTTGCTTCAAAGTTTGGCCAGAAACCGCATCTCTCAAATCGAAACACAAGTAATGCTTTACGGCGGATTGTGAGGGCGGCGGTGGTACTTCCCTGGATGCACTATAGTTCTCCCACCTTCTTTTCTACTTTCTACACTGCAAGTCAGAAAAAATTGCGATGCAGCTATAGGCAAACTTCTCCTAATTGCATCTTTATTCTGAATTGATGGACGTTAGAGGAACCTACTACGATCTAACGTTATAAAACACAGAGGTAACAATGCACTACCCTCTGTATATCGAGTACTATTTTTGTTAGAAACGAATATCCACATAAAACAGTCTTGTTTGAATTTGGAATATAACATTGTGATGATTACTGATAATTCATAATAGTTTTAAATAAAATAATGTTGGCATACCTACAATGATAAGTAAAAAGTACTTTCGTTGCAAAAAATGACAGATAAATTATTATTGTATAGAACATTTAATTTAATTCCGAAGTAATACTCTTTTCTTTTAAATAAACTAAAACAAATAGAAACGTAATGATATCTAAATCTAAAATTAGTCCATCTCTGCGCATGACTATATTGCAAGAAAATACAATAGACCATATCTTGCATATTTTAAATATTATTTTAAATTAGATTTATGCGCAACTAATAAATTAGATTATCAATTATTTGAAATACTGAAAAATATAAAAATGAATAGTTTTATTATTTCTTTTCGGCTTTTGAATCCATATTTGTGAGAAGATCTAGTAATTTTCAATAGACTTTATGATTAAAGACATTCAAAATATACTTAAAAAACCATAAACCTTAATTGAAAATTATTTATTGGAGTTTTTATATTAACTTTTTTCCGTACATTTATAACACAAGCTTTTGAATTTTATGTAAATATGATGAACTTCATGTGAATATATTTCATGCAAAATTCTTGCATGAATAAAAAACTGATAATAATATAATTCATGCGTAATTTCAAACTTATAACTGTTACTATAGATGAGTTTAAGCTTAATACAAATAGAAATTTATTTCCATCGGAAAAGTATCCCCAACACCCTCATAGTCAGCTAGGAAGCAATTCTTGTATTTCTGTTGGAGAAGTTATTGCTAGGTATGCTCACAATGCGATACAAGTCAATATCATAATTCTACACACTAGCAAATCATCTATTACAATGTAAATTTCCATAAGCTGCAGTATTTAATTAATTTACCAAATAAATCCTTTACAATGCGATTTCAACGAATACTACTTACAGACTATGGGCCGAGGTATTCCACGTGTCAGCGAGCGGCGCTGGCACAGTGAAGTGGCAGCAGGTATCCGAGGATCTGGTGCCAGTGAACATCACTTGCATCCAGGACTCACCGGAGTGCGTGTTCCACATCACTGCTTACAACTCGCAGGTCGACAAGATCCTCGACGTGAGACTACTGCAGCCTGGTAAGTCACATTTTTGTTGCAAAAGTAGTTAAATAAGCATGCAGACATTCGAATGTTAAGTGGCCTCTGCAGTTCATAGACATCCACGTCCATCTTTAAACAGGACTAAAGCTCTGTCTGAAGTCATGCATTGATGAATGCTATTAGTTATAGGCTGGAAACCTTTTTCCATGGTACAAAGTACGTGTGAGAAGCAGTAGAAGTCTCTTCCTAATTAAAGGAGGGTGTGGAGCATACTTGTGGTAGAGTACGCTTCTTATTATAATGTGAATTGGTAGAGATACGGGTTAGTGACCAAGTCCTTTTATGACTTATGTTTCTGGTGTAACGTCTGTCATCTATCGATAGCCACTCCGACCGACTACCTAATATTAGTCCTGAAGCAAGAGAGCAAGCTGGATATGTTTATTACGTTAGATCACCCATTCAATGTCCGACAACGCCCAAAGTAGCTTCATTTTATAACTAGAGTTATTTTTTCCGTTAATAAACGTCTACGATCTATGTATATATGTTGTAAGTTCATACGCCGGATACACATCAATGGAGGCGACCATCTTAGTCCTCAAGAGTAGGAACGCATCCGCGTCCATCCTTAAATAGAACTTCTGTTCTATTT
>DWON01004495.1:0-16164 GCA_018251015.1 Phocides pigmalion okeechobee | reverse complement strand
ATGTTGCTTTACGGCGGGTTATGAGGGTGGCGGTGGTACCGCCCCGGGCAAGCTCTAACGGCTCTACCACCTATAAACGTTAACGCCAAAAAAATTGAATTTTTGTGGCGTTAATGTCCGAAAAATCAATGAATACGTGATTAGCGCTGGTTGGAACGGTCAATCTTCTCACTATTTCTGCCAATTTGTAGAAAGCTGCTTTGTTTTCTTCATTTAATCGATTTAAGTGCAATTTTGTATGGACTTTATTAACTTTTGTGTATACTTTATTAAACTTTTTATGGATTTTATTACGTATTTATAAACTCCGACGACTAATTAGTTATACAAATAATTATTGGTTTTATCTATACTTAGTTACCTGGCCTATGTAAACCTTACTCAAAAACTCATTTATTATAAAAGAAAAATGATAAACAAAACTCACTTGTGATTGAAAATATTGTTTATTAAACAGAGTACGAAAAAACCTCTTATTTTTATATTATTCCAGTTGTAACGAATTGTCTTGTTTAATGTAAAGCAGAATGAACAATTAACTCTAAATTGTACTGATATGGAAACTACTTTGTTATCGCTACAAAATTTTGCACTAATGTCTAATCTTATGTTTACAAGTACAAGGAACTCTTGAAATCAATTATATATCATTTATGAAGTCTTTTAGTAAAAGGTTATTAGATGGTAACCGCGCATATTCGAGCTTAAACACCATTATGTTACTAGGTACGTCGCTTACTACCGACACACTTATTGATCAACGTGAGGGATTGCTCTTACGACCCAAAATTTAAAATATTTCCATGTAAAATATTAGACGTAAGAACATTTGTATCATCTTCGGTGTCGTTTACTACAATCACGTTTATGATTATTAACAGTGATTGCTGTTACGACACAAAAACAAAAAAACATTTTTTATTTTCTACAAAACCTAGGGTCGTAAATGCGATTTTTTGACGACGAAGAAAGACGAAGGAGAAAAAACGAAGTAGGGCTGCATTAAAAAGTCAATTTTGCCAAAATGGCGGTTACGCCCTTTGAGCCCCGAGGTATCGATATGTCGATTGGTAAAAAAATCTTAATTACTCTTTATTTTGAGTTAATCCAAAAAAGCATCCACACGCACACATACCATCGACACAGGAATGAGGTTTTAAAGGTGGGAGCTATAGTTCGACCGAGGAGGTACCACCACTGCCCTCATAATCCATTTTTCTGAATTTTACTCGTGTTTGTGTTTGTAAGTGAATGTCTATGGGTTGCGACTACTAACGTTTGGTTTGTGTGCTCGTTTGCTACTCTTCTCACATATACAAACGATTATGTTGGTTGTATGTTTTGGATAAACATGGTTGTGATCACAAATGGCCCCCAGAATATCTGGCCAGACATAATACCTTAAACTCCTGGTTACTATGCCGTGCGAGTTGTACTAAATGAAAGTTACATTTATAACAGAAAATATATAAGACTCCAGTATCTGAGGCCTGACCAAATTTAATGTGCTCAATGGAGAGGAAAACCTCTCAACACCGTTTGACAATACTACACGTCACGCAACAAGCCAAACGACTTCGCAGCTTGTCTTAGCTAATTATATAGAAACTTTGGCTAAAACAAACACAAACTAAAATCAACCCTATGCACCTTTATTTTAAAGTACACTTTCCAGTAGAACAACGTCGAACATTTATCACGACGCTCACCAAAATCGGTTGGAAGAAAATAAACCGTGTTGTGAGGTGTTGTGGTTTATTTTCAATGGGGCTGAATTAGGGTCGTCAGTGAATGAAGCGTCGGCTGGAGATTGGGTTGACGGGCGAGCATTAATTGCCGTGGACATTCGGGGGTTGAGAGGGGTCAGTGAACCCGGTGAATGCAATTCCTCAGTAGGTCAGTCTAATGAGAATGTTTTCAAAAGACTCTCTTCTTTTCATGTTTGAACGATTTCAATTTTTTGCCGTGTTTCTTGAAATTGAGGTTGTCGAGATGTTGACGGAGTTACTTTGGGGTTGGAGTCTTTTTTTAAAACATCAAAAGGCAAATGACCTGAAATGTAGAATACACTGTATTGTAACATACAAAATAAAATTGTGTCATCTTATATACCTAAATACACATAGAGTTATCATCAACTCATTACTGTTCTACTGCTGAACATGGATCTTCCTCTAGAATGAGGAAAATAGGACCATAGTCCACCACGCCTGAAAAATGACGATTATAGTTTCATACGCTTTTGAGTACAATATAGAGAACTGTTTGCGCTCTTAACATTAGTGTAAAAAAGTAGATATTCAAACATCCGAATGGCTCAAGTGACCAAGTAATGATGACACAAAATTATTCACGTAATACTGTACTGAGTTCGTCTATCTTTAGGTGATACACTCTTGGAATCATGATTCGAAACCTTTATTGGTAAACAATATTATAATGACTAAATGAAAGCAGATATCTAAAGAAACACTTTAATTTTCCCTATCTATTAGATAATAACTTAATCGGTCTTAACAAAATACTCAGTAAATTCAAGATAATAAATTATATTTACATTTTGTAAACAATGTAAAAATATGAAATAAATTATCTGTACAGTTTAAGAGTGAGCGAAATGTAGATTTTTACTTTACGAAATTTAAAGCACATCTCAAAAATGATTCGTACATGCAAATTGTCGCAATTTGCGTCCGAAGACTGTCCGCGCTGCAGACGGCAGTTGCGGTTAGTTAGGCGGCCGAGAGCACCCGCACTACACTAGCACTACACTTGCAGTTGAGTTGAAAGGTGCAGTTCATCGGGGCGTGTAACGAGCGCTAAATTTTGTACAGTTTTAAGTACTTACCTTCTACCTTGGGTAATACATGGATTGGCTCCAACTCTTTTTACACACATGTTGCTGAGCACGAGTTTTTCTCTCATTTCTAAACATTGTTAATACAAGTATATTGTTACTTGTTATTACACAGTTGAAATAAAAGTTAAGTTACAAGAACAACCGAATATCTGACTAACACTATCGCTATTACGTTTATTTAAGTCTTCCTCAATATCTTCACTTCCACTGCTGGACACGAGTCTCTTCTAATTAGGCCTTCATTTACCATGTTAACCAAGTGCAGATTGGTAAACTTTTCACACCTTTGACAACATAAGGAAGAACTATTAACCGTGTAGGTTTATTCGTGATACCTTCGCCGTTAAAACAAACAATTAAATTCACGACAAAAATTACCGATGCCAGAGACTCGAACTCCGGACATCTATGTGAGATGCGCGGCTTTTAACCATTAGTCCATCACCATCCGTTCTCAGTATAATCCCCGCTAACAACAAGAAACCTAAGTAAATGTAGTTTGCGAATAAGCTTTTACAAGCAGCTGTGCTTAACTAAACAAGCAGCTCGTACCATATTACGAGCATATTTCAACACTTGCTGGCAATTTTTCTTCGTATTCCTTTCACGTACATATTATTGCTAGAAATTTTCGCACAGAGAATATTATGTTCATGAAAATGTGCTCTGATATTAAACACTTGGTAACAGAGTATAATAAACGAAACGTAATTTTCTTTTTTTTATGGAAATATTCCTTTATTACAGTGACTACCTGAGAAACGCAACTTTCACTTCCACTTTTTATAAAGCAGGAAGCAAACGAGCTTGCAAGCCACCTGATATAATTCAGTTATATGAATCGTGATCCACTTATGCGTAGTTCCAATATCAACAATTAGAAAAGCATTTATTGTGAGTACCCGTTATATTGTAAAAAGCACAAAACCAGTAGGCATAATTTTCATAATTTCACAGTATCCTTACAGTAAATACCTTCTCCATCTTATACTATTTCATACGTTCACAGTAAATATAAGAACAATGATATTTCCACAGTCAAACTATAGTTTTATCGTTTCTGAAGTTCCGTTCTTTTCTGGATAATCTTTGTCCATTTTACTCCCGACACAGTTAATTTAATATACTACTTTCATTATAAAAGGTACTAGTTATTACATCTCTATTGGAATTTAGAATAATAATTATTATGAATTAAACTTGGAAAACAATAAAATTTATTATTAAAATAGAATTTGTAATCAGTTTTACATGTTTGTTTCGAAAATTTGTTAACATTTTTGGTGAAATATAAGGAGAGGTTATATTAAGCGATTCTTTTTATTTACTAGGTACATTGACATACTGATACGAGGATACAATAGCACATTCCGGATATTCTCAGTATATTGCTTCCAATCAAGGAACTTATTAAGTACGCTGAAGCTATTTCCAGATGATATTGAGCCTCGGCCAATAACTACGGATATTATTACAATTATCCTTTGTTGAAATGAATCGGAAGACACACAAATAATATTGTTTTTATTCGATTTTGTGATCTCTTACGGGGGTAAATAGGGAGGGTTTGATCGCGGAGGTACCTTCATTTATCTATACAAATAATAAAATTGTGACTGTTCGCTGTCTATACATAGAAGATACAAAACACATTTCGTCGTTAAGGGTCAAATTTTATCATTTGCCTTTACACAGTAGAACTCAAAACAATGTTCGTTAATATTATTGTCTGTTTATCTGTGACTTAACCGATTTTATTGCAGTTTTCGCTTATGTGTTGCAGTTAGTCGATTTATGTCAATCGGTTTAATAATATAAAGAAGTAATGTTGATTCGAAAGTTACGGATGTGAGTACTTGAAACCTTTTTTCTGTTAGATAATCAATGTACAATCAAATAGTTTTAAGAGGAATTTCAGTCTTTATCTTACAAATAGAAAGAATGTTTCCTCAGCAATTTTCTCTGTATTTAAAATATATTTAGGCTTACGAAAATAAACTACGTATTGGAGAGGTAGTAAATGTGAGGACACGTAAAAATACGTTAGAATACGAAATTGTCGCCTTACGTTTTATTAGTTTAGCGTTTTACGAGTACTTCGCAACACTTGGAATGGAAGCGGCAATCGCGGAAACACTTCGTGGTAACCGAGTCGTAACCTACAAATGTTAAGTAAAATGTTTTAGGCACTTTCATTTTGGGTGCAATTTGATTTTTTGTTTAACGCATTTTAGTTTGCTTAGAATGATAACGATCAGATTTATTTGTTTGGCTCTAAATAAATTAATAATTTTGAAATGTACAGAAATAGGAATTTGAAAATAATGAATGTTGCAGGTAAAGTCACGTTTCGCATCTTAATTTTATTGAAACTCGCGTATGCATGTAATTTTATTTGAAAAAATATTAATCACTTTACAACGCATATAATTTTAATATAAAGTACTACTAAAATATAATTTAGAATAAAAAGTATCAATATGTATCATATGGCTATAGCTGGACCGGGGAAGCCTTACACTCACCTTAATAACCCGCCGTAAGACAACTTAGTTTCGGTTGGAGAGATGCGGTCGCCGGATACACTAACAAACGAGGCGACTGACTCAGTATTCAGAAGTGAACGCATCTATGCATAACGTCGGACTTAGCTCCTGTTTAAGGTTAGACGGAGATATCACTGCCGAGACTATTTGGCATTAGGAGGTCTGCATGCTCATTTGCCAGTGTTTCTACATACATATAATTACAATGTTTCACAGAACGATATACATCAAGCTACCTTATTACAACTTCTGCTTTCAATATTTCACGAGATAAGCCTCAATGCAACTCACATTTCCCTAGAACTGCTGCACGAACTACGACAATGATAAAAGCAATAGGTACTTGTTCCGTGCTCACAGTTCTACAGATGTAGCTTTGATTCATTTCATGACGGCGTGTCGTACAAACAATTTTGAACCTAATGCAGTTACGTTAAAGATTACAATATGTACCCATATAAATGAAGCCACTAGACACAAGTATGGTCTTCTATCGCTGGGAGTATCGCTTGCAAGTCCTTATGTAGCGTTCTCGACGACGTGACTCCTACGTCTACATAATAATAACTGGTGAGTACTAACAATTTTAGCTCTAAATCTATTCAAAGCACCATTGTACAGTGATATCTGTGAAATTATTGTCGTGAGCTGAAATCAAGTCCAGCGATCGTAAAATGTAAATTTTGTACTCGAGTTGAGATTGAAGATAGTCTATCAAGAGCTATTAGTTCTACAACTGAAGCTGAATAAATTGAATGAATGTGTCTGCGCTCAGACACAAATAATTTGTTTTTCTTTAATTTGTAATGAAGTTCTTATAAACCTTCAGGTTGTATAGTTCGTAAAGAATCGTCAAAGTTAAGCAACTTGCGGTTGCAAATTGGATAGGTGACCACAGGTGAATAAATTACATATATACTGCTATGCTTTGTACAACACATTAAGCAACAGGTACAGGTCATTATACAGTTCGAGCAAACATTTAGCAAACAATGACATTTAAAAAGAGTTGCAAAATAGTGCCAAGAAGAATTAATAAAAGGTTTTTTCATTATCGTCACGGCGACGGAATATGACGAACAAACGAAATGTGGTAAAGTTTACAACTTTAGGCCTCCAGTCATCGTATAGCTTACAACCGGTTGGACAAAATTTTATACATTATGTTATATAACGGGTACTCACGATTAACTCTTTTAAATTGCCGATATTTCGAACCAGTTGCATGGCTCGTGGTCACGGCGAAACTGAATTTTAAAATTTAAGATTATCTTTCTAGGCTTCTATGTCGCCTGTCAAATTGGGAACGTTCTACGCAGTGGTCAATGTTGCTGGTAGTTAAACTCGATCGTTAAGTTGAATCAAGCTCCTCTCACGCGCAAGTCAAACAATCAACAAGTTCAAATCCAATGCAATCATGTATAAAATAATGTTTCCGTTATGTTTTAAACTTAGTAGTAAATTGATATAACTTCTAATTTTTCTTGGGAAAGTAATATATCTATGACGCTACTAACGTTTTCTGGTAACACATACATTAAAATCGACCACTGCTGGGCACTAAACTATAGAATTAGAGCGTTTTTCACTACATTGTCTAAGTGTATTTGTAGACTTATGTTTTAAAAGTCTATGGATGTAAATGACGGACAATATAATCTATGTATACATTTATTATTTTAAAGTAATTTGGCAAAGGGAGATCTCCCTCCAGGCGATTTCTTGTCGCCTGTGGAGCGGCCGGGCTCCGATAGTCTCATTTCGTAGCTTGTATATATATATATGCAAGATATTTAGAGAACTTCGATAGCGTGATTTAGAATACGTGTGGCACCATCTTTTGTGGAATAGCGGAGAGTCGTCACAAGTAATATCATGGCGATACCAATTAAACGTTAAACATTAAAAGTTAAAAATTAATAGTTAACAACCGTTACTTGTGAGTACACGTTATACGTATATAGAATATAATTGTAAAAAATAGAGTAATAATAAAAATGTATGTAAGTTTTAGAATTTTGGCCTGTTTGCCTATCAGTCAAATCGAAACCACTGAATAGAATTAAAGTGACTGAATGTATTCATAGACTATAACTTGAGATAACATTTAGTCTTCACTTCATTAAAATCGATATAATTAATCTAAACTTATTACAAGAGTAATATAGATTTTAATTAAAAAATATTTATATGTAAGAGAGAGTACGGCATATAAGGACGATCTAGTAGTAGGTGACACTGCGGAGCATGGATAGTACTAAATATAAAATAACTTTTCGCTTGAACGCAAGCCTCTAACTTGGGAAACCACAACGTCACTGCCCTTAACTATATTAAAATTACAACAAATAAAACAACAGAATTAACAACACTCAAAGTGTTATCAACTTTATAGCTGAGAGAATGGCGCCGGCTGGCGTCGTCTGTAATTACCGCCCTTGTAACTCCGATGGCCACTAATTATAAAGAACATTAAGTTTCAATGATAAAACTTGTGACAGCAAATTTGCGTCTCTTGTCGGCTAAATCACTGGAGAGACCTCGCTTTTGTGCCAGATACTTCACTCCATAGTAAATGAACTCTCGTTGTTTCTCAAGGACACTTGAAGTAAAGTGAAATTGAGAATATTTGAAATGCCCTGTCAAGAAATTGGTGATAATGGCCTGCTAATTTTTAATTGGGACCGTAAGGCGGTACGAGCTGTAGATCGCTGATTTTAATGTGAGAAACATTGGTTAAATCATGAACATAATAAAATGTCAAATAAAAAGCAGCGCCTACATTATAAAGGAACTTCCCAGTTCCACTACAAGGGCACTCATAACAAGATTTTTTCTGAGGTATTTCTGGTACGCCAGGATATAAAGCCATTTCGAAAAAGTAAATAAAAAGTATTTTTAAAATAACCTCAAGCATTTGCATTGCCGTTGCATGTTCATCTGCTAGTAATTTTATGTAAACGGTATTTTTCAGAAATATAACAGATTTCATAAGCGCAGCAAAGTAAGAAATAATCTTAATTGGATGTTGATTAAATACATTCAATTCGAAATCGGCGCTTCAAACGTCTATTAAATTCTGAAAATATTGTCTCATGAGGGCGCAAGATTACAAAGGGAACTGGTATTACCTGTATGAGCGATCACATGTAGAACATTCTCTTCTCAATAAAAAAATAATCATCAAACTTGATTTTCAGAGTAAATAATATTCGGGGGACATACATAAAAAATTCTAAGAACAAATAAAAATCTAATTCCTTTTGAGAAGTCAGTTAAAAATAATTGCATTTGCTGCTATAATATGTTATTTTATTTTAACCTGAATAATGTATTTAATAATTAAGTATGATATTCAATACAAATCGGCCTGTTTATAGGTACCATTTTTAATCACTAAATCAAGCTTTAATAGAATGTTGAACTAATTTCGGGTTCTATTTCATTTCTCATTTAGATTTTATGGCAGTGAAACTCAGTGCCTAATAGAATTGTCGGAATAGATAGCTTGGAACAGCACAGTCGGCGGTCCTTTGTTCTTATAAGGTTATTGGAATTCCTATTTTATTTGTCATTGATTCAGATAATAAGTTTTATACGGCATTCAGTCTCATTTAAAACTTTTCATTTAGAACTTCGTCTTAATTTAAATTACAAATATTACACAAAGCAACATATCGTTTTTATCACAGAATAGACTCGTTTTCAAGGATAATGCAAAATAAATATGAAAACTGAAATATTGTTTATTCAGTAAAAATGGATAGCAAAAATATATTCCTAATTTAAATTTAAAATATTACATAAGATGTTTTTATGACAGAAGGGGCACCAACTTGTTTTCATTGACAACGTAAGATAAATATTAAAATGTTTCTTAAATATTTTATATAAAGTAAAAATATCAAACAAAACATAACATTAGGCTTAAAATATTTTGTATCCAAAGCATACCCATAATCTGATCCGCACGAATGTATGGAATAAAAAGCTTATTAAATACACAACAGTTGCGATTATACTTCACATTTGGTCCCGACGTGGATGTGGCTTCAGCATTATTTTCAAATGCTGAATGAGAACAAAGTGAGACACTAGCGTAGGAACGAGCGCGATATCGCGACGCGGAACAATGGACGCAATAAACTTTTCTCATTTGTTCCAGACGACACGATCGCAATACGATTTAATACAGACGACAGATAAGCAAACTTACCATTTTAACATAGCCAAAATTATTGAAACATGCGAAGGGCTCATAAAATAAAAGTAATCAAATAGAGGTCGTAGTTAGTAAAAAAGTTATTCATATGTGATTTTTTGATGTAATTTCTGTAAAATGTGTAAAATTCCCACTAAAATTTCCTAGGATAAAAACTTTTGCAAAATATTTTCAAAATTTTATCGCGGTTTAAATGAAGAAAGAAAACAATTTAGTAGAATTCAATGTATACTTAATTTTAATAATTCATAGTCCAACATTTAATGCTATTCTAGCCGAAAATCTCTTAAAAATAAGAATATAACTTATACCAGATTGAAGTTAAATATTCGATTTTCTAACAAAAAAAGATGAGTGACAAAATTACAACCTGAAGCTAAAAGAAAATCAAAAAGCGTGTCGCAATGTGGCACAAAGCGCGCAATCGGGTCTTCCAAGGCTCGTTAGCGCGTCGCTATCGCTCGCCACTCGCGCGATTGGTCTCCGCAGATATAGATAATTCCTCCAACGTTCGTCCGACGCTTTGATCTCCACCCAATTTGTGATTTATCTCGGACTGGATGAGCTAAACGTCGATATTTAGAATTCCGGTGGCTCAATTTGTTGCTTTTGTTTTGTTCTGATTTTCCTTTTGAGTCTTATTCTTTGCTTGATTGTCACTTGATTGTTGAGTCAATGGAATTGGGCAGGAATATCGATAATTATATAATTTAAAACCATTTTATGATAGTAATGAAAATATTCGAGTAACCATGAATTTTAGGTATATATTTTTTAAGAAATTTAAGGTCTCTTATTCAAGGAAAAAAATCTAAATTCATTCCTTAAGTTTTATTCTATTCTATTAAGTTTTATTGTGACATAATTTTGATATCAGTTCTACTACTATTTAATTCAGGGCCTTGTACCTACACGACAAACGGGTGTCTACTTTAGTTCAGTTGTATTGTAATGATTCGAAATGTCAATTTAATATCAGAATCTGAGCAAAGAAAGCATCTCATTGTTGTCGGTATCTGCGCCCCAGTTCGCTACAAATGGGCCGCAGTCAGCTGTAATAATCCACTACACTGGATTTACCATTCAGAAGAATTTTAACAATTTTACCTTTGGGTGAACATTTAATGGAAAACGAATGACTTTTAAATAACAATCTGGTGATGTAACCATGATAATCCCATCTTGGTCCCCACCTTGGTAACCCCCGTACCAGTACACTGGTACGGGGGTTATATCCATAAATTTAGTAAATATTTTTTCCTGTATAGATAAATCTAAATGGACGAACTAGTCTAATAGATTTTCTATAAATTTATGAATCTATACATAAAATTGTATGTTTGTGATTACGCAATATTTGTAAATCACAACATTACAATGAATTTTTATTTGCTACATTGACTTCATTATATGTGTAAAAAATTTATAAAATAATTAAATATATTTTATTTATATGTAAAAGTAAAATTAATTTACGAAATTTCGATTTCGATTAGTTAAACACTTTTCTCTGGGAATATTTAAGGTAATATATAAAAAGATTTAGTCAGGCTCAGGAAGTACAACTCATTACATGCTTACTTTTTCGCGAGTTTACTTTTTTACGGTAGCAGGAAACTGTAACTCGAAACGTTAATATTTGATAGTTCTTGCAGTATTGCAATAAAACTTGCAGTATTGTTTTCTAACTTTAATAAAAACAGTAGCAATATCGTCCAGTTATTGTTGCTACAAGTGCAGTACACGCTACAGAACAGTTTCCAGATTATGCCGACGTTCGCCCGCAGACCACTCGACCTAGAATAATAGTTACATTTAGCTAAGACACCACTTGTGATCCTTGTTAATAAGATTCAATAACATAAGATTCAAAATTAAGCAAACCATGCGCCTTGGGAATATACACGGGTATTATCCAGAAATGCTTCACCGGACCGGAATTTATCCGAGACTACTTTATAAAGGTTTGAACTGCAGGTAATAATTAGTTAGCATTCAATGGATAAACAAGTGCATCGTTGTATAGTAAGTAATGTCGGAATGGGAGTCACTTGCTTCAGGCAGATTACAATTAGGAGTTGCAAGCGATACTTGGCTTCGACCAACATTGTATCCAGTTGTATCAATGTGCGAACGCGTAACTTAAACTTTGCGAATAGGGAATAAGGTTTAGTTTTGGTTAGAATAACATGCCTTGGTGAAATGCACGATAGTCAAGTCAATGGATACCTCGATACGTTTCATTACAATTGGATGAAGTATGGTAAGCATTGTTGTTGTTTGGATGAGATAATATTATCCTAGTACCACTGGGTTACTCGTATTCGGATATAAACAAACTTTGTAAAATTATACACTAGTGATCTATTATTGGCCGTTTTCTTTGCCTTCAGACCTAGTTCTGGTTTAAAGGGTATGTTATATGTGTAGGGGATTTTCAGTACTTCGTGAAAAAAACAGCTTAGATAATACTCTTGTTTTGCATTCTCAAAAAAAATACAAAATGAAAAAAATCAGCTCTTAATTTTTTATACTTGTATATGAATAAATATGTATATTTTGTTAATGAATTCTTTTTATAATTTTAAAATATCAATCATAGTTTTTTTTATTTTTTTTATATTTCAAATGTATATTTTTTACGTATTAAGTACTTTGTGTTACAATAGTAAGTAGTAAGTGCTAAGTAATAACTAAACATTAGTCATTGTTTTTAAGAAAAATAACCGCTACCTCAAAATACTCTTAAAAGGTTTCTATTAACATCTCCAATAAAATATATTACAATAAGAGTAAATTAGGCGCAAACAAGCGGCAAACTAATTAAGATATTCACAGTAAGTCCAATTACGCTGGATTGTCTGATCTAGATAAACAAATTAACCTGGAATTTGGAAGTTCGGGCTGGGTACATTTTAATGAGAAATCCTTTAGATTCCAGATTAGTGAAGTTATAAAATTCTCCAAGAAATATTTATTAGGTATGTTGGTAGGTATAATATTTCGTTTCTCAATTGAAGCAAAGACTTGTATTGTTTTTGACCTTAGCCATAGTAATGGTAAGCGGCAAAATAAAGTGAACCCTAAACGCTAAAGCTGGGTATTGTTACAAGTTACCTACCATTCAATTGGGATTCCCGTGTCATCTAATCCTCCAAAATTAAACAGTTTTTATATTCGTACGAATATATGTAATTATCTATATGTGTAAATTACTATGTAACTAGTTTTTTGGACACTATTCAATTTTTTGCTTTCTAAAAGGTCTCACACAAAAAAATACACATTATTAAAATACCCTTTACATATAACCCGAAGTAACATCGTAATTATGTTATAGAATATAGCATGTCAGTATGTTGTTAGTAGTGAATTACTAAATTGCAATAAGTATGCTTTTGCATAAATTTGCGTGTAAGCGTAACGGGCAACTGCAATTCTCCATCGGAAACTGTTGTTCTACCGTTTTACAAATACTTCATAAAAGTAGGACAATATTGAATTTGTCGTAATGTTGTGAGTGTTAGAAACTATAAAATTATAGGATAAGGTGCCCAGGGGTGCTAAAGAGACTCAAAATTTGAAGACAGTTAAGCGAGAAAGTTTTCCGATTGATAATAGTCTGTGTATAAACTATTGAATTCATGTCTATTAATGAAATTTAATTGAATTTATTAAAAGGTTGTGTATTGTTTTTGAAAGTTTTTTTATATGTTAAGTATCTGTAATTGTAAGTAGAGCCGTAGGCAAGTGTAACATGCAATACACACAACTATATACACAACAAACTACACTACCTCGTTTATGTTTTTGTTCTTGAAAATCTAAAACTATTTCCAATAATGGCCGCCGGGTCCATCACAAAAAACCCTTGTTATCGAAGTCGTTCGAAAATTTCCTGTTCGCTAAAATTGCGAAAAGCACGACGGAGTTCTTAATTGCTTCGAGTGTTAAGTTAAGGTCCCTGTCATACCGCTAGGGCATAGCGACCACTGCGGTAGTGGCGATTAAAAGTGATACAATTTTTAAAAGGATACCTCGTCACGGGTTTTACGTCGCATTAAAGATTAGGATGCACACGGACTGCAACGTATGCATCATATCAAATACAATGCATACTAATTTGCTACTTCCCACATAACTCACGTTAAGAATGATAATATTACATTTTAGACTAGAAAGACAAACAAATGGACGAGGTGAAATCATTAGTTAAGTTTTAGCATTTGGTAACAAAATTTGAAAACAGCAAAAGAGCACAAAAAATAATATTTTGCAAAATTTTTTCTCCATTTCTTTCTCTATTTCTTGTTGACTCTGTTATTTATAAGATTGTGCCTTATCAAAAGTTTCTCTTTAAGTTTTTTTTTACATTTACTCATGTTTCGATAAGGACCCTTTTAACCGCAATGTAAAAATATTGTTCATAATATAAATCAATTCAATAATTTATATAGCCAGATACCAATGGAAAGGGTATACTCTTTGTCTATTACCCCAGGGTCCTTATGAATTTAAAAAACAGCACTTTCAAAGCTATATATATGTAGGAAGGTGGCCCAGGAGTAGCAACGCATCTGTAATTGACTTCAAGAGAGACTCTCGATCTTTATGGAGTTAATCACAGATGTCTATCGACGGCAGTGGCCACTTACCACCACGCTGATATCCTATTTCCGTTAAATGCAAAAAAATCAGTGGCGTATCGAACCAGGTAAAACACAAATACAAATATTGAACCCGGACCTCTGAACGTGGCAGAACGAAACTATGCTCGGTTCGTCATTCTTTTGAGTATTTTCTCGAATAGTCCTGAATAATAACTTGCTTGGATTTTTATGATTAAAAACGCTTCTTCGACTAGAAAGGGCGGTTCGCTTCATATATTTCACAAGATTGACGGTCGGGTGGAGTGTCTCAATTAGGATTAATATTTTCTTTGGAGACTCTTCAAGCAAATTGCATTTGAGCGGTGAGTTCCATAAAGGGATGTGGGATCCTTATTTCCTTAATTGACTCGCTTTTATAGATCTAAGTGGGAAATTCGAGCTATTAAATGTAAGCTTGTCATGCGATATAATTGTATTTTATAGCATTGAAGTAGCAAACGTGCGTGCGGTCCACTTTATGTTAGTTAGTCACACCAGTCAATGGATATCAATACGATCTTAAACAGGAGTAAGGACAACCTGGACCCCCTATTGTAGGCTATATTGGAAAATGTCAGTGGATCGCTCTTACCACAACTTTTAAATTAGAATAAAAAAGCTTTGCTGAGCTGTTTAGGAAATAAAGGGACAAATGGGTTTGGCGGCAGTGCAGCAAATTCAAACGTGATACTATTTTAAGTCTGCATATTTATGAAAATATTACATATGTAAGGAAGAACCGTTTAACGTTCCAGAAGATTAGTAATATTGATGGATGGCACAAGAATTTACGATAAATTTATCTGCACCGTATTATAGATTAAGTAAGGTATCCCATTCTTTTATGGGGAGCGGTATTCGCTGCTATAATAAAATACCAAAGGAATTATTTATCTGTCAGAAAAAGGTGTAAAAATATCATAAAACTGTTTTCTTTATTAAAACCTATTGCAATGTAAATGATTACTTAAATGATAAGAATGCTATGAATTATGATGTAGATGAAGGTCCACAATAACATACTTTGTTTCAGATTTTAATAGATACTTTCAATTTATTTTAAAGGATGCATATACACACCCATGGAGTTTCCTTAGCGACGGATTTTCCGAAGCGGTATTAGATTTTTTTTTAAGTTTTTAAGATTCTGTAAAAATCAATTTTGAATAAATGCCATTTGACATTGATTCAAAATTGTATGTAAGATAAGTTTTCAGTATATGTTTACATAAATTGGATTAATCCGAATACCGTCGAAAAGACAACTGGCACGTTTGGTGGAAGAACAAATTGGAAGCAAACAGCTTACGTAAATACCGGGGAGTCTCAGGAACGCCGGATCCCGGGATGGGAAATAATCTCCGTCGCGGTGCGAACTTTTAATAAATATCTACTTGAGTTTATATTCAGTTTCGCAGTTAAAGAGGTGTAATATTACTGCATTAAACCTGGTGTTTACTGAAATTATTATAATTTAAAAATCAGGACAATAAAATATTTACAATAATTATCTATAAAACAGAAAGGTAATTTGGATAGGTCCAAAGAATCCTGAAGTTATTCATATAGTGCAAGTGAGTGCAAAAAAGTTTTTTTTTTAATTACACTATTAAGGAGGTAAAATACGGGTGGAAAGTTTATACGAAATCAGGTAACGGAGAATAAGAAAAATTTATATATTTTTTAGTCCTTTTAAAGGTATGCTTCACTAAACCTACAAATATTATAGTTGAGAAAGTTTGTATGTTCCGTTTGCAGTTCACAACGGCTAAACCGATTTTGATGAATTCTAACTTAGAAATAAATTAGACCTTGCAGACGGACATAGGCTACCTCACGCTGTGAAATTAAAATTTCAAGTTTTAAATAGGGGGTGCAATTTACTAT
>DWON01004494.1:0-16165 GCA_018251015.1 Phocides pigmalion okeechobee | reverse complement strand
TTAAATAGAACTTCTGTTCTATTTGAGATTGGACGTGGTTGTCCATGGGCTGCAGTGACCACTTAACAGCAGGTGGCTTGCATGCCCGTTTCTTACTCTTTTACAATAAAAAAAAAGAAAGCTGATAGATGGATTTTACAAAACCACAAACACGACTTAAATCCTATCTAAGCTCGAACGTAGATACGTTGCTACTCCTGAGGACTAATATAGTCGCCTCGCTTCATAGTGCAGCCGGCAACCGCATCTCGTCAACCGAAACACAAGTAATGCTTTACGGCGGATTATGAGAGCGGAGAGCGATGATTTGGATTCAATATGTCATCTGCACACGTGCAGTCCGTCTGTAAGAGGCTTTAAACTTCCGGAGTGCCAACTATCAAATCTAGAGCCCTAGTATAAACACTAAGTAGCGCAATAAATATTTATGTTTACCGCAATCCTATTGACCTCTGATACTTTGCACATTCCCACAATCGTACAAAACTTGTAGATATGCAGTCATGTGACCGTTATCAACTTATCATACCGATGTTTACGTAGGTACTGTTTACTGGTGGGAATGCCACTAAATGCGCGCAGATAACCGCATTTAGGCACTTTCAAATCAACAATCACAAAGAAAGCATGTTTTTCAAAACCACTTTCTAATTAAAATCTTTTTTACAAGTGCACGATTATACATCTATTAAAACACACACACACACACACACACACACACACACACACACACACACACACAAACGCGCACGCGCGCATGTAAACTTATATTAGAATTTATATTACTATGGACCTGGAGTTACATAACACGAAGCATTCGTATCATTTAAGGAATCATTTATTTGTAATAGGCTTTTATAAAAAGACTTACTTTAAAATTGATTTCTTTTTTCTCTTAGAGGTTAATAACATTGTAATCGACAGTCTCATCTGAACTCTATCAAAAGTGCGTTGCTACTCATAAGAACAATAATGGTTGCCTCGAATATGCTTGTCGAAATTTAGACAGATCCTACGATATTCGATCTAGGAGGTACTACCGTCACCTCCATAATCCGCTGTGAAACAACTTCTTCTGTTTCGCTTGTAGACGTGCAGTTGCTAGCATTTAAAGACGAGGCAACCACCTCAGTCCACAGAAGTAGGAACACACTTATGCACGACGTCAGAATGCTGTTTGAGGTTAGACGTGGATTGCACAGACCATTTACCATAAATAACTCTCGCAACATAGAAAACATATGCATGGGCTGCAGTGACTATTTACATTCATCTGGCCTGCATGCTCGTTTGCTACTCTTCTCATAAAACTTGTGAACCGGCAACAAGAACTAAAAGTACCAAATTCACACTTGACCACGTGATAGAATCATATGATACCGGTGGCCGCTAACCAGCAATTAGTGGCACACAAACATTGGTTTTGGTTATCAAGTTATCGGAAGAACGGCGCTAATCAGTGAGCAAACAATCACGTGCCTCAACTGAACTGAATCTTTGGTCCGGAAGTGGTGAGTTCCTACGTAAGTACATAGGTACTTTGGTACATCAGCATTAACCAATTACTTTTTAATTACTAACACTATCAATTGATTACTTTTACAGGTGGCATAGAGCCCTTCATATAAACTGTTAAAGCCTTTCAAAGGTGTCTGGTCACGTGGGAGAGATACGTGGTTGTGTAAAATTTCCATCCATTAAAAAACCCTCGATGGCAGACTTCCGTGCTGCAAATATTGTCCAAGTAGTAGATTCAAAATATTGTAACTTTCAAAAACGACATATGATATATCAATTATCGGTTTTGAAAGTTAGTGGTTTCGGATCGGCGCGACAGACCAAGATGTATATGTGAATGCTACGGTTCTACACGACGACTCCGTCGAGCCCTTTTCAGGACATCAATCCATAACTACATTTATTACGGCGTTTGTTACGTGGCGCCCTTTAAACACGTTTAGTATTTGAGGAGGAGGAGGCGAGAGGGGGGAGGGGGAATACAGCTGAATCGCGGTGAGAAAGATTACGGTAAATATTACTAATTCTAGATATTTTTACGTCCTTGTTTTTGCACTTGTACTCATGTCGTCCACAGAGCCGCAACAGACTCTCACGAGGCTTTATAGTAAATTTCTCTGAAGCATTTTATGAATCTGAGAGATTTTTTTATAACCTATGCAGATACTTTAGGCAGAGTCTGTATTACGGTGATCAGACAACAAATAAACGTATTATTTGTAAATGTGTAAATTTGTAAATATATATTTAAATAGATAATAGATAATAATACACATAGACAAAACAAATACTCGTGCTCAACACACAAATATTTGGGTTTGCATATCATTATCCTAGTGGCAATCGAACCCACAGCCTCTGGCCTAGGAGTCAAGGTTACCAACCACTACGTCAAGAGACCAGTCTAGTCTACGAAGACATGTTTTTGACTTACGCTCTAATAACTGTCGACCCATCAAAAGTTAAATAAAAGTACATAATATGAAAATGAGAAAATTTTAGACTTTCTCCAATGGAAATTCTGTCTAGTCAGCTGACTGATAACTTAATACCGGTCATACTGATAAAGTCACATGTCTCAAGATCAAATGCAAGGTCCTCTCAGTGACATGCTCACAGATACGGTTGAGCTACCAAGTGCGTGTTGGATCACCCGTGGACGGGTTCCGTGGGTAGAGGAAAATTACCTCATCTTTCTTGTAGCAATTTTTTGCACATTTGCATTTTCAAGATTTTATCGAAACTAGAATCAGATATCAGTGGAATGTTTCAAGTAACAGAATGAATCTATTTTGACAAAATTATTGTCTTGCCAAATTGTAAGGATTTTAAATACGCCAATATGTTACTATATTCGCATAATTTAAAAAAAAACCTACATCACATGCCTTACGTTAAAGTGTAGTTTATGTTTTACTATAACTTCATGCTTCAAAAAGCTAGATGGACTCAATTTTAAGTTTTTAAAAGCAAATTCTCACAAACTAATATCAGGTTATAAGATGAAGCTGGAACAAGTGCATCTATATTACCACACACTTCAAACCAGAACACAGCATCGTAACACTGCTATTTTCAGTCATATATGTATAGAATGTGAGACAGGTAGCGACGTCGACCAATACATACCATACAGTATTACTTGCCTTATACTTATGTAAAAGTCTATTATATTGTTGAAGGATTCTGTGGTTTGCATGCACTGATGTATAATAAAAATTGTTTGTTGAAGTAACGTATTAATTTTATAAATGTACACTTTTACATTTGATATTATTTGTTTATTTATTAAAATATGTTTCTGACCATAACGGTTTATGTTTATGTATGAACAGTATATATTTCCGTAGATCCAGACTCGCCACACGTTGTATCGGGGAGCTGCAGGGTTTACGCATTGTGGTATAAAAAATAGATACACGTGCATCTACAAACATCCCTGATACACCAGATTATCGAGGTAACCGCATCAGTATCCTGACTCTTCAAGTCTAGTATATAATTATGCCCTTCAAGTATTAAACGGTATGGTTTTTGGGGTGAAATTATAACAAAGACTGTAAACTTGACAGTATGAGGGAAAGTACAAAGTTTTAACAAATTTTCACAGAAACAGTAGGTTTTTTTTAATTTGTTGAAATTGTGAGTAGCAAATAAACATGCTGTTCACCTAATGGCAAGTAATCACTGCCGTCTGTGGATATCTGTAATCAATTTAAAGAAGAAGAAGCACACTTAAAGTAGATGACAGATGCATTGCTATCCTTCAACACTAAGATGATCACCTCATTTGTGAGCCAGCAAGAACATCCTTCTACTGAAAAGCAAATAGGCTTGACCTTAAAAATGGGTGGAACGCTAGTACCTCCCCGATCGGAACATATACTTATATTGCATACTTATTAAGTAAATAGTTTCCTTTCTCGCATACTCAATCCATTCGAGGTTTTTTATACAATGTCTATGTTTACGAACGTCAATAAAAACTACGCCAAATACCTAAACTTTTTTACTCTACTTCTTTATACCGACAATGCCCTTAAAATAGACTCAGGTAAGAATGTTCCTGCATATTTGGAGTAATTTGCGTAGTATGACAACATTAAACATAATTTAGAGGTAATAAAAACATGTGTGAATTGTGTTTGTCATTTCTGAAGATAAACGCCAATTTATATACATGTGTTCGTGTTAACGCTTCAGCGTTTAAATATAATTAAGTTATTTTTAATAACATCATAATTACGGTAATTAGTACCCAGACCCAGGTGAGTAAGATTCAGAGATCAACGCACCGTCGAAATTGCTGAACTCAGATAATTTGCAGATAAGTTCTTTATATAACACAAGAGGGCACACGGAATTTTGAAAAAATTACTCTTGTAAAGCTAATACTAGGGTTGAAAATTTGTATGCATGCATTGTGATATCGACTTCTGTGCGAATAAAGTTGCGGACAAGTTTTATATAGTCCCAGTAATCAGTACAGCTATAACATAATTACGTCAATAATATTCGTAATAACATCATTCACTTATTTCAATAATAATGATGAAACTCTGTTCTCTTCTTGCAGCAAAACGATAATGAACTTCGTTCGTTGTAGTGTTTCCTATTTCACAATGTCTAAGGTAAACGACGCTCATGAAATTACATCGTAAAAATATTTGATACAGATTACATCATATTATTAAAAGCTTTTTTTAATGTATGGTAAACTTGTATCAATGACGTCGATGTAGAGTCAAACTTCAAGCCTTGCTTGTACAAAAAATTAAATGAATGTTTATATATCTCCAAAAGTCTGTCTGTTCACGATAAATTCAAAAAGTACTGGGCGGATTTTCTCAAAGTTTTCAACAACAGGTAGAGTGACTCCTGATGAAAGTTGTGGTGCATAATAAGTTAAGTTTTTTTTTAAGTAAGAAATTATAACTAACAAATTGTGAAGATAATCGCGGGATCCAATCCACAGAGGCATACAAACAATGTAAAATGTTAAAAAACTGTACGAACGGAGAGGTACTACCGCTGCACCATAAAGCAGTTCTTGTGTGTTGGTTGGAGAGGTGGGATTGCCGGTTACATTCAAAAGCGAGGTGATCATCGCTGGCCTCCGGAGTAGCAACATATCTATACGCTAAGTCAGACAGGACTTAAATCTTCTTAAGGTTTGACGTAGATGTATAGACTACTTTGCAATTTTTATACATAAACAAAAATGCTATTCATTTGCTACTTTTCAACATAAACATAAACGCAACTAGTTTGGTACTCTTACCACGTAAAAAATTAAAAAAAAACGTTTTATTACTTTTATACTACTTTTGAACTTACCAAAGTCCCCAAGTAGCTGTGACCGATCTCCTCCTCGGAGGTGTCTCCGGAGACCAACGTCTGCTGCTTCATCCACTTCATTGTCGATACGATATTATTCGATCACTATAGTTCTAGTAGATTTTTAGTTCGATCTAACATTCGTCACTTTTTTTAGTGGTTTTTAATCACTTTTTATTATTATTTTATTGTATTTTACGAATAGCACTGTAATAAGAAGGCAGTTTTCAACGATACTATTTTTATTAAGTAGTCATATTGACTAGATTTAGAGATTTAAGAGTTTCATATACGATATTAATACGTAAAATTAGTCGTTAACTATGCATTTTCTTTCCTTTAATTTATATTTCTTTCAATTTGTTTATAATAATTGTTTATTTCTCTCCACACCTCACTTTTATGATGTATGATGCTTGATCTAAGATTTATAGCCCAGTATTTAAGCATTCACGAAATATCAGTTTTTTATCTTAATCAAAACTGTATTCTTATTTAATTTTTATTTAAAATTTTTGGAATGTTTCCAAGTATATCCACCAAACACTTCCGTCAATATTATGTGACAAAATTACTAATTACTTTTCTAAATTTCATAGTAATAGTATTACCAAAGACCAAAATACGATAACAAATGAACGAATGGCAAGAGGTAAAGTTATTTTATAGTAAAATTGTGACGTCTAAAAAGCCGGTTAGAAGATCTTCGTTTTGTAGTCCTTTTAGTTCTTGTGATAAATCTATAATTTCGTTAAAGTTTAAGTTTTTATTTTATGAATATTTTATAAAGTTTATAGTTAAGTCATAAACTCGTAGAATAAGAATGGCACAGGGCATTGTTTTGTAATTGTTGTTGTGAAAGAATTAAGAAAGTAAAAAAACAAAAAAAACCCAGCCTTTGACAACAGAGGCTTCTAAACAAAAACATGAGTTCTTTTGCACTCATTAAAACTTTCAAATTGTTATTTTATTAACAATTTCACAATACTAGTATGATACCAAATAAAATAAAATAAATTAAATTTCTTAAAAATCTGTTATTGTCCGTAAAATTTGACCATATTATAAGTAATATACACCAGAATAGTATTCATACAAAATGTACATTGCACGTCACATAAATTTTGTATATATATATATTCCTTAAACACTGCACAAACTCCATAAATTACGAAAAAAATTTTTTTTGCTAAAAGAAGTCTGTTTCCGTAAGCGATGTTTCCGATGAGAGTGTTTCCGATGTGCATAGACATCAACGATAACTAACTACCATGCAATCCGTGTGACAATTTTATATACTTTTATGAAACTATAATAAATATTATCTGATTACAAACTATTTGAGCCGTACTTACAGATATAATAAGCCTTGATATAATGTTTTGTAAAGAAGGCTTTGCATTTATCAATTCGCATATAGTGCATTTTAGGCAAAATTATTGATAATTTTCTTCTAAAAAAATGACATCTTTATTTCACAACCGGTTAGAACTTGGAATTTGGTGTAATACCCTATTATAATCAAATACTTTAGTTCATTATAAGGTATTTTCGTATACTCAATGAATGTCAAGAGTACAGTAAATCAGTACATCGGGTGAGAGCGTCTTTTGGCTAAGCTTGACCGGGAAAACATTCTCGGCGGTATTTTTATTATTTAAAATTATTCACATATTTATTTAATTCAACCTAATAATGAAATTGACAATCTTTACGCATATATCTAGACCGTCAAAAATCACTTTTATTAAATGACCACTTCACACAAAATATTTCTTTAAATCACATACTAGGCTTCAAGTAAAGGCTGTTTTGTCGATAATAAAAAATATAGACAGTTTCTGGTCCTGAGTACCGTCCGGTCGGTCCAGGTGGACTGAACTAGCCAAGCTACTCTGTTTGCTCTGAAATACTGAAACCTAAGACTAGTACACACAGTAGGAAATGGCCATTACAAGCGTGTGCGGCACTTAAACAATTGTTAGTCGTGAGACGGAAAATATTAACATAATGAGCATCGTTTACCTAGGCAATGGTCATTTTATGAACTGTAAATTTAATGGACAGATAAGTTTCACAATGTTATAGAATGTTGTTACAACCTAATTTTAAAGTTTATGTTATGTTTAAGTTTATATTATGTTTATGTAAATTTTGTAGGGAAACCACATTTATTCTACATTTTTTTGCGTTCGCGAACATTTGTTACGCAAAATATTACTTAAGTTTGTATGAACAAAAATACTTTATGTGACGTTTACGACACATACTACAAAAATTTACATACTAAAAAACTACTGTGTTACATACTAAAAAAATTAGGTTATTTAAGTACAGTGTATAAAGGGATACTAGAGTTGACTATATTTTTTACTCAAAATAGTGACAGGACTCAAAAAACAGTATTCCATTCGTCAAGTATATTTGCGTTTTATCTCACTTATAGATTAAGATAAAATATATATAAAAACGAATATAATTCTTTCTATATTAAATACTTCATTCATTTCTATACTAACAGTTACATGCAAATATTTTTATATTTTTTCACATTTATAAACATTTTCTTCTTTAATCACCAAAATTATGTTTACATAATGAAAATTCCATTGTTTTTATTATTTATTTATCTTTGTTCTTTTTTTCTAGTGATCTATTTTTTTTCTTAAGGCTTATTGTATTTTTAAGCACAGTTCAAATGTAACATATAATCATGTGCACCTGCCCTAACAATCCTTGTAAGCGGCCATCATTGCCTCATCACATCAGCACGTTTGTGCTCCTCGTTAGTGCGTCCTCCAGCGTCGATAACTATCATCGAAATTCCCAACACTAACCACGTGTTAATTGCGAAACGATTGGTGAAAATGACGAAAATTTTCACGTGATACATATATGTATGTATGAAAGTCGGTAGGGAAATATAAAAAAAAATAAAAATATTAATATAACATATGAAATGCTGCCACCACCTCGGGCGTATTGGCCAGAACTAGCGATGTTTTTTTTATAAAAATGTTTTAGTTTTTTAATTTTTGTAAAGGTGTGATATGTTTTTGTCGAAAATATATTTTTAAATTTAAGTATATATATATGTACATAGTATTTAATGCGTAACAATGTACATTCTATATTTATATAAATATTTAAATATGTCTACAAAATTGTATTTTTTAAAAGGCAAATCCAGTTTCATAGATCCGATCAAGCGTTCCAGGTTTATACCGTTGTTAAAAATCTTATCGTGGTTCACAAAGCAAATCATCAAACTGTGATTATTTTTGAGAAGTATAAATCTCTTATTTGACAATTATTCTAAGTGGTAATAAATCGTTTTTTTCTACAATAAATAAACAAATATAATATTATTTGATTAAATGTTGTCTTACTATTAACAACTAACTATTACTTTTTAATATGGCTCAATAACACTCAATTAATACATGACATACTAACATATAATTTGAATTTTAAATCTGTGAGTATCACGTTTACAATTATGTGTAGTATAATAAGTGGGGTCATTATTATCCTCGGAGTTATTTAGTAAACTATCAAAATATTACATTTCATATACATATATGTTGTAACTTGGTGTTAATGTCAAAAACATATACAAATACACGTTTACGTTCAATACATACCCCATTTTTACGGCCGACTTTATTCTCTCAGTCAACGTAAGCCAAGAGGCGCTCAAAGCCGATGTACTGATTTTACATTGTATCCTTGACGTTCATGAAGTGTGTGTAAAATGCCTTACAGTGAAGTTAAATTTACATGGTACAATGGAATGGCTTCACCATTCCCTTCACAATTCGCCAAGAAGTGAAGATTTGTTGTTTCCGTCGAAAAGGTATTAGTGGTAGAACTATAGTTCAACTGGGGAGATACCATTCACTCATAATCCATCGTAAAATAACTTTTGCTTCGTTTGGAGGATCGTTGCTTCCGGCTACACATACAAGGGACGCGACCATCTTAGTCCTCAAGAGTATTGAAGAATCTAGGTACGAGCTCAGAAAAGACTTCAGTTCAGTTCAGTTCAGAAGCGGCGACAACTAAACATCAGGTAGCACTCATACTCGTTTGCTACTCTTCTACCAAAGAAATATATTATACATTCTAACCCTAAATCAACCCTAATAGGAGTCCAGTTCAACTAGGGAATAAACATTGGATGACCCATGAATACATTTGTAAAAAATATAGATAGTAACAGAACGATATTTTCTCCTCATTTCAAAGTCTGTTATTAATGAGTATTCAAACATATAATTATGCCTTTTTAATTTCATTGACAATAGGTGAATCATAGGTTTGGAAGTTTTTATGAGATGAGTCGCTGTCCAGCCCACTTTGGGAACCACTGTTCGAAGCACTTACGCTTACGGCTATGCATTTGTTAGGATCAGACGTCATAAGATCTAACCGCAGTCATGCGCAGGATACTCCTACGTGATAAATAAAACAATTGCAATAAAGTTGTCATGGATCGTGTTGTTAGAATTAAATATTGTTGAAAGACTGTCGTTCTTCTTTGATCTCTGGATCTGTCAGTCACCTTAATCTTTTGTATGTCACTCATTAGCGACAACACTGGCTACTTACAACGACGTGTCAATTAACATTGCAACAATTAATGTACAGGTATTGTAAGATTTTATACAAAATATACGAAATAATCATGTACCAAATGGAAAACTGTATACCTCGAAATGAAACATTCGCCGCAAGTGGTCGATATATACACATAGATTTCAGGCCTAAGAATACTATTTAAGTAAGAAGTAATTGTGGACTTGCCGTTTTTGTCATCTACCTACTTCATACATGATAGAATCACAATTCAACCAGGATAGTACCATCGCAGCTCGTACAGCTATTATTGTATTTCGGTTAGAGATGTGGTTGCCAGATTCATACAAAAAGGGAGCTACCTTAGTCCTCAAAACTAGTAACGTATCTATGAACGACCTCAAGACTTTGTTTCAGGTTGGATGTAGATGTCTACGGGCAGTAACGACCACATAGCATCAAGTGCCAAAAAGTTGGTTAGCTTTATAACACAAAAAACATTTGAAAAAAAGCTTCTATCGGCCATCTATCCTACGAACGCACGTCACTCAGAGTAACCGCAAATTATACCTTGTATTAATTTACATCTGAAAATACCATTTGATAGCAATCCGTATGTTTACGACGATATTATTTTTGTTTTTTCCTTATTCCTTTTACTATAAAAACTAGGCACGTGTATTTAAATTTAGCTCATGCGCCAAATAGTTTTTTATTCGTGGTGTTAATCAACTTTTCCTACCAACCTATGTATGTTTTTGTTATGCCTATTATTGAAGCATGTGGCTTAACACGCTTAATTTGGGCATTTTTTTAATTTTCTTTTTATTGAAGGTCAAAAATGTATTACGAACGCAGCGGCAGTTCTTGGAACCATGCCGCATGGGCACGGACTCCGTTTAGATTGTTTAGGTTAGGCTTGTATTATAATTAGTTTTAAGATTTTCATTATTGTAAATATACTTTTTTGTTTTAATAAATATGTACATGTGTACATATTTTCCCCTTCTAAATTATAGTTTGACACTTACGTATATTAATTTCTATTTTGGCGAAATTTTAATTACATTGAAGCTATTTTTAACAGCTTAAAAAAGGTACTTGATTAGGTTATTTTTTTATGTATTTACGGCATGATTCTATTTATTATTAAGTGATTTGGAAAAATCCATTTATTTCGAAGAGTACACTTTCCATTTGAATCCATTTAAATTTGAGATAATACCACCTTCAATAGTGGAAAACTTTGTTTTGAAATTTGTTAAAAAAATAATAATAATATGTGTTTCCATTTCTTAACTAACATAATGTCCAATGACAATACATATACACATATCGCTCATGTAGTCTTATATTAGCACAAGTACATACATATTGGGTATTTTACAGAAATAAGAATAAAAAGGGTTGGATTGGATTCATATGGAATTTATGGAACGCTTAAATGATAAGAATTTATTTTTACAACAATCTTGAATGTCATTAGGACGTAAATAAGCGTTATAAAAATTTTCATTTCGGTATATAAATTGTAAACTTTCAAACATGTAGGCAATGTAAACACGTACGTACGTAAGAACTTTTTGTATATATATTATGCTAATATTATTATTAATAAGTTATTACGTTGTGTTAAATTTACAAGGACGGACTATCGAAGGGGCAGATAGGTCCTCGAGTGGCAAGCACGTCTAGGCAAATGAAGCACAGGGCGTCTCCCAACCAGCTGGACTGACGACCTAGGAAGGATAGCGAGTAACCGTTGGATGCAGAGGGCACATAACTGGTCAGAATGGCGGCACCTGAGGGAGGCCTATGTCCAGCAGTGGACGCATAAAGGCTCATAGATTAATTAATGTGTTAAATTTACATGTACGCAAAACAAAATAATTGATATAGTTTTGTTGTATTACTAATTAATGACTCAGTGTCCATAAATCTATGACATAAAATGCAGGCCATAAAGCGGAGTATATGAAGCAGCTTGGAAGTAATTTTCTTCATTTGCAAAGCATATTTAGCCGTCATCTGGCACTTTGTTCCGGTTGAGAGCAGAACGGACTAACGGCAAACGGTTTTAATTAAGGCAATCTAAACGAAACAATTATACAGAATTTAAGCAAACAGATATTAACATTCCAGATTTTGCAATAAATTTATCTAAATTGCTGGGCAACACTGAATCAAAATGTACATTTTGATACAAAATACAAATGCATCTGATATAGCTGTGGAATGGATACGTCTAAAATATGAAAGAGGTACTCGTTACGTTATGTTATTTTTATTGTCGTTATCTACGTTACGTTATTTTTGCCGTCACCACGATCCATGCAACTGAGTCGAAATATAGGAATAAAATTAACGAACGGTCAGTACCTGTTATATATTTGAAACAAAATTCAAACAAATAGTCCCACGTATGATCAACGCCGCCGGTGACAAGAGGGCTGGTTCATATCGGGCGCAGAGAATTGCGATTGCTATTTACCGCGGGAATGCAGCTTGCGTTCTTGGAAACATGCCGCATAGGCACGGACTCCCTTTAGGTTGTTTAGGTTAGTCTTTTAACATAATTAGTTTTAAGATTTTCATCATTGTAAATATGTATTTATATTTGAAAAAATATAAATTATTGGAAAATAAGTATTAAAAAAGAACTATGATGGCACAAGTGAAATGTGAGCTGAAAACGCAATTGAACAGGAAAATCTGTCGCTGCTTCTCGGTCTATTTAGTTCCACCACCTTCAAAAAGATTTTTCTATTTTCGAAGTAACAATGGTTAGGCTTTATGGTATAGCAGGGCTCTAGACTGAGCTATAGGCTCTAGTGAGCACGCAAGACGTAGCCGTCGGAGATAATAAAGGTTTTTATCTCAATGTTTAATAGCTGTGTGATATGCTTACAGGAAGTTAGTTAAAAATACATTTAATTACGTGCAATCACACCGCAGTAGCTAGTTTGAAAATTACTAGAATTATATACGAGGAAAAGAAAAGAAACATAAGTGATTCTCGGCAATGTTTCTTTACTCAACAATTACATATTATTTTAAAATATAATTATTTATTACGATTACCTATAAATGCAATCGTAATACAATCAGTAATTAATAGCTTTATGAATTTTAAGTGATATGCAAAGTAACACTAACTACTATTACTTTGAAGTTGCAAGATGCGATTATTTATTATATGTTATGAAAGTACCAACATAATATACATTTATCTTAATGTTATTGGGATTATTCAAATTTTGCAATAATAAAATTAATTTGAAAGGCGATAGCCCCTTTAAGGTTCAACCGGAGAGGAACCGCCGCCATATCCACTTCTACCGAGAAGCTAAGTAAGCTTTTAGGAACGTGGGAGAACTATAGTTCGACCGGGGCCCTCATAATCAGCCTTAAAGCATTACTTGTGTTTCGGAGAGGTGCGGTGGCCGGCTACACTTCGAAGCGAGACTATCTTGCTCATCAGGAGTAGCAAATCATCTACTTTCCAGCTCAGATAGGATTTCAGTCAGTGTTTTTAGTTGTACGTGGATATCTATGGGCAGTGATATGATCGTTTGCTAGTTTTCTCACATAAAAAGAAAATTATAAAGCGCGCATAGCCGTTAGTGTAGATCGTAAACGATTAACAAATTTCCTTATTTCGTTAAGCAGTTAATCCTGATTATATCAATAAATTGCAGTCGCTAAACTTTGCCGAAGAATGTATGGGTAGTTCGAAATCACCTGATACGTGGAATAGGTTAAACTGTTAAACTAAACTATAGCGTTAGTCTAAGTCTAAAGGGTTCCCCGGTGAAGGAAAGCCTCACAGTGGGTCAGTGCTAGCTTGCAGTTAAATGTAGCATGTTAAGTGTAAGTCTTTCGTTATTATTGTAAAAACACAATTATTGTTATTAACTGAGAATTATTTTGTTTTAAATGACACAAATAACAAGAACAAGGATTTCTTAGCCGGAAACTGTTCCTTCCGTATACAATATCATGTTACAAAATATATGTTTGTTTGACTTTGTTTTGAGTAATAAATCGTGAAACGTAACAATGAAGTGTGACAATTTATTATGAAAATGATAATTTTATTCTACCTTATATCTTCTAATGTACACTGGTTTAACACTTTCTCTGCGGTTTACAACACTGCAATGCGCGGTGCAACGCGCTCGAAGCACGTACAAACCTGTGTTGTACGGACAAATCTGTATGGATTTCGCCAAACAAAAGTGCTGTGTTTACGTCGGAGCTCCGAGATTGGATTCATGGAGACATTCATAGATGATACACAGATGTTAAATAATACAATATTTTAGTGAATTGTCGGCGCATCTTCAGTCTAGAGAAGTAAGGTCCCGTTTAGTGTCGCCTCCCGCAACGCTGACCTTATATATTCTTATATATTGGCGCCGCAATCAAAGTGTTAATATGTTGAATGTTAAGTTACCAGTGTCCTTTTTATGTTATGTCGAGTGAGTTATTTTTCGGCGATTGTTTTTGTTGTAAGAAATATATTGTCGGAAATTGGGGTTAAGACGGACTCAAATATTTTATATCATTGTAAGGTATTTACATACACTTAATGACCGTCCAGGGTTCAATGTAAAATCAGTAAAACGGCTTTGAACGCCATTTTGGCTAAGGTAGACCGGGAGAAAAAAACCGGCGGAAAAAACTCTCGGAACTGTTTTTAAATCAGTCCTTGATAAATAAACATTACACAGTATAACTGTAGGAAGATAGTGAGCACACGAGACAGCTAATCGTGTGTGTCAGAATCTTTCCACCGTCATCTGCACACAATTTCGAGTAAATATACTGTATATGTATATTACATATTTTTATAAGTTAAGGACAATTTATCGGCCACTTCTCATGACGGACACGTCAACCGTATGAGTCGTGCGGAAATCTGACCGTGAGCCCGTGAGCCGTAAGAGAGCGCGTTTCCATTCGCCACATACACTTTATTATACCTGTGTTTGTTAGTTTGTTTGTGTGTCTCTTGTGATTTTTGTTATTTGATCCTCATAAAAAATAATCAGTTACAGTTATTATTCAAAGATTATATACTAGTTTTAATGAACTTTTATACCTGTCAACAAAATCACAATCGTGCACATAGCCTCTATAGGTTAAACATGAAAATAAGTTAAAATGGAATCAGTTTAGTTATTGTGGAATAGAGGTAAAAGATAGATAAACTTTTAAAATGCTAGTTTCGATCACTGTATCCATATAACATTTGTTAGAATAACATTTCCAAAAAAATACTCAATGTACGCAGATTTGACGTTCATTATATATACATATATAGATTGATTATAGGAAGTTTTAATCCATAGTATCACTATTAGATTAGAGATTTCTATTACTTTGAAAGTCCTCTCATATAATTTATATGAATTAGCAACTAACATCCAGTTTAGTCGATGGTAAGAAGTCTCTGCTACCTACCGATGTCAAAATCAAAAGGAGAATACACGAGATCGGATACAAATGTGCTAATATCTTTGAGGACTAAGTTGGAATATCGTTGTGCATCTAAATTATCACAATTTTGAAAACTAAACATAGTTGCTTAAGCATTTAAAGGTTATAGGTGTGGTGATGGTGCCTTAGAGTTGAATCACAAACCATTTCTTCACCTTCATAACGATGTAGTATCTCATTTCATATCATATTCTAAAGGAAAATACATATATTCCAAAATACAACAAAAAATATTTGTTTATGTTAAATTATCAAAACTTGACTTCACAATACGCACGTGCACGGTTTAAATAATAATATGACACTTTTTCATTGTCTACGAACACGCAAATTAACAAAGTCTCTGTGTATTGGCGTTATACGTGATTCAACGCCTTTTAGACCGATAAGAGCTCTCATAATTACGTAAAACAACGGTATATAACCACTTGAAGCAACTATTGTCGCAATTAAACGAAAATTACTAAGATTTTGTGATAACTTATAATAATCTAAACAACAAATTAAACAATATGTATGTATACATACATATATAACACTTTCCCTGCGGCGTACAACACTGTTGTGTATGCGTATAGTACACCTGTGTTGTACGTATAAATCTGTATCAATTACGGGCGAACAAAAGTGCTGTGTTTACGTCGGCGTTGCAAGATTGAGGACGGACATTACGTCTGTGTATTCGTAGATGATAAACAGATGCTAAAAAATACAATATTTCAATGAATTT
>DWON01004493.1:0-16165 GCA_018251015.1 Phocides pigmalion okeechobee | reverse complement strand
ATTAAAAAAATATTAGGTATATTTTCAAATGTTTTATAATTCAATGTAATAATTGTTTGTGATGTATAATGAATAAATTTATTTTATGATACTAATTTTATTTATTTACTTATTTTAGTAGTAGTGGCAAAATTTATAAATGTTGTGCACACCTGTCATTGGCATACACACGTGTCTGTAAAATCTTGTGTATACAAAACCTAATCCAACTATTGTGTGTAATGCCGTTGGCGTGTAAATAAATAAACAAAAAAAACAAACAAACACATAAACGAAATGAACGGTTTACCACCACATAATGTAATTGCCCACATATAAAAAAGAAAAGGAGATAGAACAATAAATATTAAATATTTTATACATTAAACGAAAAAAGAAACAGTAACTAAAACTTAGACAGTACCCTCTGGAAACCTGAGACATGTAATCTGAATCTCCTTTCACCCATTAGCAAAAGGATTAAACCGAATGTATCTAAAAGAGATTTAAGAGCGGATTGGATGCGTGGTATGGGAGAGTTGGCATCCGCCACCGTTCGCCTAATTGTTAGGTATGAAAAATCAAGTGAATTTATTGTGGAGATAGTGATTTTGATTGAATTTCAGGCACCAGCACCTGCTTGTTTATATGCAAACATAAACGGAATTTGAACCCGGATTTTATATTATCTCAAGGTGAGAGAATTATAGTTTGACCGGGGAGGCACCGCCGCCGCCCTCGTTATCCGCCGTAAAGCATTACTTGTGTTTTGATTGGAGAGGTGTGGCTGCCGGCTACATTTTGAAGCGGGGGCGACCATCTCAGTCTTCAAGAGTAGCAACGCACTCGTATCTATGTTCGAGCTTAGATAGGATTGTGATCGTGTTTGTGGTCGTACTTGGATATCTATGGGCTGTGACTACTTAACATCAAGTAGTTTGCATGCTCATTTGCTACTCTTCTCACATAAAAAAAAATAGAAACAAAACAATAGCTCATAGAACATTTTGTTTGTCTGTGTGTTTGTAGGTGCGTATCTTATTAGGAAATTAACCAATTTCAGGGTGGTTTTCACTAACTTATTTCAGTAAAAAATACTTAATATTTCATGTTTGTATCATTTGAAACGGTCTAGTAATTAAAAAAAATGACAATTTGAAAGTTGTGGGTATGGATCTTAAGTGTTCGCTGGTTTTCACAGAGGCAACTTTATGTGTCCTTATCACTTGTTAGCTATCTTAAACGATTCACAACGATTACATGTTGAATATCTCAAAATTTCACGAAATGTCGCCTCTGCAAATCGTGACCTTATACTCTTTATACATTTTATGAGACAAAGGTGACATAATTATAAACTTTGTGCTACTAGAACTATAAACTCAAAAATTTATACTCATGTGTAAAATTCACAGGCAGATTGTTACATAAATATAGTTTTTTTCTGACCGACTAAACCGAAATCCGTGTCGATAGTACAAAACTCTTACGTGAAAAGTTGAATTTAAAACGTGTGGGTTTTCTATAATCATTGGAAGATGCACCTTGACATGTCTACAAATGTGTGGATTTAAGTGAACAGTGATGCGTACCGCTTTTAAAAATGAATGTCATGTTTACCCACGTTCTTAGTTTTTTACGCGAAATTGCTTGCTATTGAAAGCTTTCTTCAGTAAATACTGGGTTAAATAACAAGTGTTTATAACTATCTTTAATTTGTTGCAGCATTTATAGGAATTTATACAAACCATTGAGTGTGTGCACGCTTGAACTAATACTGGTTTGACACACTAATAGTTTCATGCTCGCTTCCTGCCCAGGAAACGGTTAAATGATAGCTTGTTTTGATTTTTGTTCTAGGATTGGGTGTTTGTGTCGATTTTGTGTATGTATGCGACCTCGGCAAATAAATAACAGTCTGGGCTTACGAGTGCAGAAAAGTTTACCACATATAAATTTTAAGCAGCTTATCATTTTGCTTACCAAACTTCTTGAACATAAGGCTATGTACGAGTAAATTAAGGATATGTAACGAACGATGATTGAGTTACGACATTGAATTTAACTATCCAATTTCTCGCCCAATTTACAAAAAAAAAACTTAATATACGCCTAAACCTTCATCAGGAATCACTCTAGCTGTTGTTGAAAACTGTAAGAAAATCCGTCCCGTACTTTTTGAGTGTATCATGAACAAACAGACAGACGCAACGGGAGACTTGTAATATTTAGAGATAGAGATTTAAAAATACAAATCCCGTGTAACAGATGGCACAATACTCGTACAAACGGTACAGTTCATTAGAAAATGTAACGCATTCAAAAATAGCTTCTTTCATGTTGAAAGATTTGCTTGTGTTTCTAATCTTGCCGCTCAGTTAGTATTTATTGAAGCTACGACATGATTGTAAGCTAAGAGAAGCGGTAAATAGTCTTTTGGATACAGACGCGGTGTATTCAGGGACGGCGATATTTTGCAGCTGTTGGCGCATTGGTCTTTATTTCAATCTCATGCTCAAACGAAATGTAACGTGAACGATTTCAACATTTACTTGTAACAAGTCACGTTATAGATGGTAGAACACACAGAGGTAATCGATCAACTAGTAATAGATGGTAGAATACACCGAGGTTCTACGCAGCGATTGAACTGTACTTTAACCAGGATTGTAGCATCACCTACAATGTAGTGTAAATCAATTTTAGGATACATTGCTGGGTACACTTACAGGAATCGACTACCTTACTCCTCAGGAGTAGCAACACATCTCTCATCTCATCAGTAAGATTGTACTTTTTTTTTTAGATTGAATATGGATCTTTTGGCTATGTTGACTATTTAATATCAGGTCGGTGGCACGCTCATTTGTTACTTTTTAAAATGGAAAAGTAAACGTATAAAATTTAGTCCCTCGTCTTATCGACGCAGCCGGTGATAAAGGCTGGTTCATATCTCGCGCAGAGAATTGCAATCGCTTTTTAACGTGAGCGGCCAGCGTTTTTAAACGCGGGTAAAACTGTGATGCAGTGCTAGGTAAATATAAAATGCTTATAATAGATTACATACTGCAACTATAGAAAAAAAATTGACGATGAATTCTACCATTGACGAACACAAAGTCCACTATTCAATATCAGAATCTCCTGATAAAGGGTCCACAATCAATTCTTTAATGGTTTTCGCTGAGCAAAGTTTGTGAACAATTCCTTTGGGTCGCCCTTTTCCGCCTGATTGGTCATCACGGGTCAGGGATTCGCAACATTACACCGCTAAGTATTCGAAAGGTTCTTTATGGTGGCTACTCATTGAGAAAGGATTTTAGAAAATGTTACTTATGTTTTGTAAAGTACAAATATTTCTATTCTCCTGACTTGACATAACCATGAACATCATAGAAATATATTTTATGCAAATATCTTCGCGGAATTTATATGTTTTACCACGTAACTAGTATATGTATACGATTAATACTTTTGATTGCCGATATTTGGAATCAGTTGCATGGATTGTGGTTATGGCTTAACTCCGTAATTCCCAATATTGTTTCAAACCGAAATATTTTTATATGATTTTAAACTGCATGTAAGTCACAAATTTTATATAAGTCACAAATAGTGCAAAGTTCAGCACGTAAAGACAGACAGAGAATTAGTGTATCGTGTCGCGATATGGTACTCAAAAAAGACAAAACAAACTAGACGTAGATCGATCAATCTACCATGAGCATCTGTCAACAGTTTCCTTCGCCACCGCAGTTTTACCGTGACTACGAGACGTACAAATGGTTCGAAATATCGGCAATAGAAAAATAAAAACATTAATCGTGAGTACCCAGTACATAGTAAAAATAATTTATATTGTCACATGTTTCAATATCTCGTATAAGTGCTGTTGAGGTTGGGTTTTCTTTTGTTAAAAATCGTGTACATACTTATAGCCTGCCTTTATACTTACCATTTCCTTTGAGCCGCTTTTGGGAACACTTGAAAGCTTGAAAACCCGTACAATATTCTCAAATATTTGCAACTTGTATATTTTAAAGGTGGGAGAACTATAGGTCAAACGGAGAGGTACCACCTCCGCCCTCATAATTCGCCATAAAGCATTACTTGTGTTTGGTTGGAGAGGTGCGCTTTAGGAGATTAACCCCACACGCTTATGTTTGTTTTTATCATTTATTAAGTTATTTTAATAATTGTTAAGTGCATGAAAGGTGACCGATAGAGTAATATGTTTTCCTAATATATTCGAATTCAAGTTTGCACGTTTGATCAGGTAAGCATAGCCGCATGTAAACATTAGTAATGAATAATTCTTCGGGCTGCCCTTTTCTGCCTGACTGATCACCACGGATCACGACTCTTGCAACCTTACGCCACTTGTTACAATAGGCCCTATAAACAGATTATTCAATGAGAAAGGATTGATTAATACACATTATACATTACTGGCGACATTATTATATTACATATTATGTTATTATTATATTACTAAGTTATTATTAACTAACCAGTTGTTATTACCTAGTTGCAAAAACTAACTATAAACATCTATTTCGAACGACGAATGAATTACTATATTGAATTTACCTCGTTAATTTGTAGTCCAGTTTACAAAAAAAACTTAATACGTACGAGGTATTACGTACCAGAAACTTCCCCAGGAATCTCTCTATCTGTTGTTGAAAACTGTGAGAAAATCCATCAGGTACTTTTTGATTTTATGACGAATAGACGGACAGACCGACGCCACGGGGGACTTTGTTTTATAATATTTAGAGATAGGCATTGCTTAGAAAAAATTGATTAATACACATGTTAATATTGTAGGCATTGCTATTATAGGAATAATTATTTGCAAGGTGGTAGACTGGTTCGACCGGGGAGGTACCATGCCGCCTTCATAATCCGCTGCAGTTTTATCGTTTCGGTCTGAGAGGTGCGGTTGACTTACAAGCAAAGCAACCATCTCAGTCTAGTAGTAGCAACAAATCTCAGCACGACATCCGGCACGCCTTTCTTCTTTGAGGCTTTGAGGTTGAACGTAGATGTCAATGGTCTGCAGAGACCATGTAAAAACATAACAATGTTACTTTTTCAACATTAAAAAATTACCTAATCCTGTGTACATATTATGTTACGTATTTCAGTTGTAAAACATATTGATAACTGAATGGCTAACTTTATACATATGTATGTAAATTATGATTGTAATATGTATTAATAAGTTATTACGAATTTTAAGTCCATAGTTTTGAACTTTTGAATTCAAATTTTCAACGTATTACGAATTGAAACCATGTATTTACAACTCCATAAAAGGTAGTACTCTACAGAAATTAAACGGGATAGCCGTACTCTAAAGAATGTAAGCTGCTATAGAAATATGAGTCGAATGAATAGCGTCATCCGAGCGTCTTTTAAGAGAGCGTAGAAATATTTAAGCGAAAAGACTAAAATGAAGCGCCTCTTACAATAGGCACGGTGGTGCCCTAAATAGCTCGACTAAGGCTTTTACTTATTGACTGCATTTTGTAACTAATATTTTCAGGTGAACTGCCGAAATAATTTGTGGCAATGTTGTCTTGCTTTTAGAATACTTATAAAAGTTATTAAATAATAAAAGTGTTAATGATATAGTTATTGTTGATATTTATCGGGCGGTGTAATTATACCAGGGAGGTACCACCGTTACTCTCATAATCCAACGTCATTTGTCACAAAGTTGTCTTGTTTTAAGAATAAATACAAAAGTTATTCGTAAAAAGGAAGGAAATTATAATGGAAATGGCGCGTAAGCGTTAATAATACCATAATTATTATTTACCAAATGGTATTTACTATAGTTCGATTAGGAAGGTACCCCCGTCACCCTAATTGTCTACCGTTTTTTATAAAAAAATATTGTTTTTAGAATACTGGTAGAGTCATGGAAATAGCATGTAACAGTTAATCATAATTATTATTTGCTTGGTGGAACAGGTATAATTCGATCAGGGAGGTACCATCGCCGCCCTTATAATCTACCGTAAAGCAACTGTCGTGCTTAGATTGAGGTGCGATAGCCTGATCGCACTTACAAGCGAAGCGACTGTCTCAATCCTCAGGAGTGGTAAAGTAATTATGGACGATGTCAGGTAGGAATACAATTCTGTGTAAGGTTGAATATGGATGTCCATTGGGGTGTACCGTCTACATAATATCAGGGGACAATTAATCCAGGTTAGAGCAGGATCACAGTGTGGTTTGCTCAAGAAAAGTCTAAATATCTCTTCGTTCCGACCCTTGACAGAACGGACCAGTTGATGATTACCACATCAAAAATTAAAGTAAGTGACGAGTACGCTCCATTGATACTCCTCTAAAATAATAATTTTAGCATATTTTAAGCCTACTATTCCTAAATGATTTGCCTTCATCACTGTGATAAAAAGAGAAAACTGCTCCTAGTCCTAGTATTTTATAACGTAATGTGAAAGTTACTCGAGCGATAACGAATAAACGTAATGCTTCGTCGTGTTCATAACACCGTAATGTGATCTATTCTACCTCCGTGTCGTTATGCTTGCCTGGTAGCTCGTAAATGTCAGCTTGTTAAACAAGTCACTAAAAGCATTTGTGATTTATTTTTATTTCTGCATTTTAGCTTTACATGTTTTTTTCAAAATTGTTTAATTCAACAGCTATATATTATTTATATTATCTTCTTTAACAGTCTTCTAGTACCTTACACTACAAATCTCTAACCTTAAAAATACTTTCAATTAAGAGTAACAACAAAGAACATAATATTATATATATTTCCATCTACATTAATATAATAAAGCTGAAGAGTTTTCCGTTTGTTTTTAGTATGAACGCGCTAATCTTTATAACCACTAGACGGATTAAAAAAATATTTTATGTTTACTAGCAGATTTGTGTAAAAAATTAAGGGCTGCCTAACGTAACTGTAATATTTTTAGAAATTGAGCAGTTATCATGCAAAAATTAAGGCGAAAAATATGTAAAGTGGAAATGAAAACGAGGTTTCGGGCGGATGGTGTGTCGTTCTAAAACCGTAGGTCACAGCTGGTAACAGAATAACATATATTTCAATATTACCTACATACGTATCTGTGCCTTATAGCAGTGTTAAAAAAATATATTAACATTAGGCAATATACATACGTTAGATTTTCGAAATAGCAACACAATTGTGATCTGCTTTACAGAAGGTTTCTGACGGTGAATATGTCTATCGGCTGCAGTCAACACTAAACATCATGTGGATTGCAGGCTCGTTACGTATATTCATAATTACTAGTATGTGTACCAAGAACATTTTCTGATTTATTTTGTCTGAAAATTTGTAAACTTTAAAGTTTAAAACGTTGAAACTTAAAAAAATGCACAAGTTAGATATATTATCTTTACAAAAAGATTTAACAGATACATTTTCATTTATCAATAGCATGAGCTTCATCAAAATCTATGATGGCTGACAACAATCTAAGTGACATCACGAAACATTTTGCGTAAATATTCCCCTGTATCAAAGCAACAAAAATTGTATTTACAACTCGCAAACGTTGATCTACAGATATATTTTATCGTTGCGCAAAGAAGAGATATCTCGCAAGCTCTTCATGTTTCTTTGTATTCAAATATTACTGAAGACGTGCTTACGTAAAAGGATTTATTCGGAAGGTGAACAAGGGTCTTGCAACCGACAACAGGCCGAGAGATGAGCGAAGAAGATTCATAAACTTTATGGTATTGTAAAATTATAAAAGATAATAAAACCAGTGCGGTTCGAACCTATTAAGTGTCACTTCAGTCATTTCTAAGCTGAAGAAATCTTGCATTAGCTGTTACCTGTTCACTTATATACGTAGCGAACATATTATTACTTGAGAATAATTACGCATCTGTGATTAATTTCAAATAAGGGTGGACTTCTGTTGCATCTGAAACTGTTTATAGCTTCACAGGTAGTGGAGTCCGTTCGGGTTACGTTTCAGTGCACTGCAGATAGGATTAAAGGTTTTCAACATCAATTTAATAATACATCCAGTACGCAGCTCTAGTTTTACCATGTAGATATATATATTTGTAGCATATGTTTAAAGGGAGTACAAAATAATACAAATCTTCATGTTCTATTATACCTCCTAATTTCTGTCGCCGCTTCTTCTCCTCTACAGAATACCTGAAGAATCGATAATGATTTGTTGACGTACATAAAAAGTTTGGTTAAGATTTGCTTTGAATAATTATAATTTTGATTTTGACAAATTGTAGTCAACACTTGCCCTTCAACAATAGAACGAAAGTGATCCAAATGAAAGGGATAACAGTAAAGGTAGTGCCGATCAAATTATTCTAAATAAAGTATTACTTACGGATTGTTCTGTAAAGCTATATTTTAGTTACGTAATTGTATTTTCATTGAATAAACTGAAACAATATTCAATAATATTCGATTTCGAGCGCTGTATTCAATTAATGAATTCTTAATTAAATAATATTGTATCTGTGAAGGGAAGCTAAATAGGTATCCGATTATTATTTAAATCTTGTCTCGTTATTAATATTTTTTTTAAATTGGAAATTGATTTCGTAGATACGATACCTTTAGTTAGCTAGATTTTTCAATTGAAATTTATTGGGGCAAGATAAAACTATGAGATTCAATAGAAAATTACCTAGAGTATATATCTATGCTAAATAACTATGTAATGGGTACTCATGATTAACTCTTTTGCTGATATTTCAAACCACTTGCATGGCTCGTAGTCACGGCTAAATTCTTGAAAGTTAACAAAAGACAATTAGGTAATTTAAAAAAAAATTACATCGTCACTCACTTTATTAACAAATAAAATAACAGAAACCCACGTTAAAAGTGCCTATATTTTAATAATTATTTAATTAAATCTCTAAATAATATTTTGCATATAAATTATACTTTAGTCCGTAATATTTTACCGTTAAATTCATCTCTATTAATCACAAAGCCAGATCAAAAGTTAGGGATATAACTTGGGAAGTTATTAAAGTTGAAATGATGGATTGAACCGGAATTCTTAACCAGGCATACTTTCACAAACAAAACCTCAAAGCATTTATATAAGAAACTTTTTCAAATACTTTGTGAGCTTCATTGTGGCTCCCAAATTTTCAATCTAAAGTCAGTTCAAAGGAAGTTACTTTGAAAACATTTTGAAAAGTAATAAAAGTTTATAAACTTCCAATAAGTGGTACTTACTGAGACACGAATAACAAATTCATGATTGATAAATGCTTACTTTGACGCCCATGACTTTGAATATAAATTGACTTTGAAAAATGTGTTAGGCAGTTTCAGTTGTGGATAGTCTAAGTCATTTATGAGCTTAAGTATGAATATAAACGTCTTGCAGATTTCCCCGAAAACATTGGCAATCATATAGTCACGTTTTACGCAATGTTTGCAAGGATTTCGCTAGTTACCTCTGCTAAGGGTGAAATACTGTTTGTAAAGTTTGGTCGTTGACTATAGATATACATACATATGTAGGGTAAGAGAGTTAGAGGTCAGGCCTATATCTTAGTACGACCGAAGTAAAAAAATGTGGAATTATAATTTATAATTTAGTTACCATTTTGTATCAAACCGCCCTTAGCATAGGCCAGGGGTCGGCAACCTTTAAGACGGAAGTGGTAAAGTCGCAATTCCATATTTTTAAGAGGCACTAAAAATATGTATAAGAATATAAAGAGAACACATAGAAATATAGGTGGCGCTTCGGCCATCAGAAGCGATACTACAGGGTTTAAAACCAAATATAAAGTTAGCGACTTATTAAATTAATTACAGCAATATAGTGTTAAAATCACAATAGAAATTACATCGCTAAATGACAATAGAAAGGGCCAGGACAGTCTCTTGAAACAGAGAGCGGTCCGTGTACCGCGACGCATCCGAATATAATGCGTCCCGATCTAGAACTATAGTCCCTTTTTATAATAAGTTCAGGTAAAACGAAATAGGCAGGTCGGGCGATCAGGCGATGTCGTCCGATTCGATGACACCATTTATTCCAATCTACAACAAACACGCTTGCAGGCTATCTGATGTTAAATGAATTATGCAACCCTAGGACATCCACGCCTAACGTCAAACAGTACTAGTCCTGCCTTACGTCGTGTACAGCTGCATTGTCGTCAGAACGACTGCGTTGGTGCCCCCGCCGCACTCATAATCTGCAATAAAGTAAATTTTTGTGTTTCGGTTGGAAAGGTGCGGCTGCCGGCTAAGTTCACAAGGGACCACCATCTCAGCCCTCAGGAGCAACAACGCATCTATGCACGACGTGCAGGAATTTAGTCCTGGTAGCTGTTGGTCCATGGAGTACAAGAGTTTATTGAACATCAGATAGCCTGATATTTTATCTATGCTGATAAATAAACTTAAATAAATGAATATTCAGACAAATATTAATCAATTAGCACTCACTTAGTACACTCGATCGTGCTTCACTTATCAATGTGTGACGGTAATGCTATGTTATTTATATGTTATTATATTCAATATTGAACAATCGTGTTACCGTTCTTATCTAATACTCGCTTTGCCGCGATTTCGTACGTGAGTTCTAAAATAATAGTTAGTTACTCTTAACATGGAACACAAAAAAGAAAAACGAACCAGACATAAGGAAAAGTAAGTTTATCATTACTATCTTCCAAGTACCAGTTTTCACTAAGTTGAAGAAATAGGGAAATAGCTAAACAAACGTTTGTGGCTACACCACAAAGGCGAAAGTAAACACGCATTCCCGAAATAAGCGTAATGCCACTCTTTAAACTTTTTTATGTGAGAAGGTAGCAAACGAACATGCAATCCACCTGATAATAAGTAGTGGCAGTCCATAGACACCTATACAACCACAAACACGACCGAAATCCTATCTAAGCTCGAACGTAGATGCGTTGCTACTCCTGAGGACTAAGATGGTCACGTCGCTCCAAAACGTAGCCGGTAACCGTAAGACGGCACCTCTCCAATCTAAACACAAGTAATGTTTTATGGCGGATTATGAGGGCGACGCATCTGTGTAACACTTACCGACGCTCGGAAAACTCGACTTCCGCTTTGTACATCATAACAATTATTATTATTACGCTTAATTAAATAAGTCGGCAGCAGAAAATTAAATGCAAATATTTTAAGACAGTATTTCAAGACTAATGTATCTGTGAAGAATATTCTAAGACAATTTGGTCCTACAAATACAAACGACAAGGTATAACAAGATATGATATTAAACGATAAGTTATGAAGTTATACGACTCGAAATAATATAAATAGATTCGATATGATACGAAATGATTTGATACAAAATAAATCTATAAAATACCACATAATATGAAATGTAAGGATACTATATGATACGATACGATACGGAAAGATATGATACTATAGAACTGTACCTACTTGTACATTGTTGCCCAGAGTCTTAGATTAAGTGAACATTTATTCAAAGGTAATTCTAATATAATTTTTAAACTTCTTAAAATCTATCAACGCTTAGTTAAGTCTTCGTTGTGAAGTAAGAGCTGCTTAATATTAGGTCCCACCTATGATCGATGCCGCCCGTGACAAGAGGGCTGGTTCATATCTCCCGCACAGAATTGCGATCGCTATTCAACGCGGCAATGCGACTAGCGTTCTTGGCACCACACCGCATGGACTCCCTTTAGATTATTTAGGTTAGGCGTTTATTAAAATTTATATTAAGGTTCCATTGTATAACATAAAATGATACTGTTGAATAAACATGCGTTTTTCGAAAATTTTATGAAAAGAGCGCCTAAACATTAGTTTAGCTGCATTCCTACTTTCATTCAATAATACCGACTTTTGATTAAACATTTGTTTTTCGAAAATTTGACCACAAAAATTCAGTTGTACTGCAACGTACAACTCTTGTCACCTTGTGTAAACATTTCGGACAAGCTGTAAACAGTCCGACGCGACTCTATTTGTAGAATACATTGACGAAGTAAAGAAATAGACTCCAAACTCGTATTATTCTTAGTAACATAACTTTGTATGAATTATAAGAGCTGTTCATCGAAAATGCTGTCAATAACGGTTATATTTATCAAGAATTTTTCTAACATAAAGTCCTATGATAGTAGATATTAATATTATTTATATATACTGGATAATATTATTAATATATGTATATATCTCGCGCAAAGAATGCCGATCACTATTCAACGCGGGAATGCAAATATCGTTCTTGGCGCCATTCCGTATGGGCACGGATTGTTTAAGACTGTTACTTTAGGCTTTTTTGCGATTAGTTTTAAGGTTTTCATTATTTACTTGATAATCTATACATGACTTATCTAAGTCTAACTAAGACAGAGAGCGACTTATTTAACTTAAACACTAAAAAATGTATGCGTATGTTTTAATTAACACTCTATGGTATTACTCTGTCTACGATCGGTAGGCGGGAACATGGAAAACAATACTATATGTCCTCCACGTCGAGTGGCCTGCGTCCAACACGGTCAATAATCCAGTATTGACCCACATCTCACTTACCATTGATGCTCAAATTAATTACGAACTATGTGCTTACTGCAATTTATGATATTCAAATAATTATTAAGCATTAAGAGAAGCATTATACACTTATTTTATATTTGAGAGTAGGGTATGGTATATTTATGCATATTTTGTATCTGCTTGTACGTGTTCTTGGCACGTTGTTGGTGAATATAGCGTTACTTTATGAACGTAAAAAGCGTTTCTAGTACTAATAAAAACCTTAAAACTAATTATAATTAAACATAACCTAAACAATTTTAAGGAAAAACGTGCCTATGCGGCATGATGACAAGAACGCCTGTCCCATTCCCACCTTGAATAGCGATAGTAATTCTCTGTGCTAGATATGAACCAGCCCCCTTGTCACTGGCGGCATCGATCAAACGTGGGAGTGATTGTTTGTTTTTTTGTACTTATAACGTTTCGAACCAGTCGCCTGGCTCGTGGTCACGGCTAAACAGCGATGGCGGGAGAAACTGTTCACAGGTACTAGTGATGGATTAAATGTATTTTTAAGTAATTAATTTTGCACTATTTACGATTTACATAAATCAGTAAAATGGCATTTTTGCTTCATTTTTCTTTTTTTTTTTTTTGTTATGACCTTTTTAAACTTACCATAGGGGGATGCGTGGAAAGAGCCTCCTCGAGTAGCGCGACGTCACATGTTCGCCCAGCGCACCCTGGACAATCAGCCTTCGTCCACCTACGCTGATTGACCAATCTTTCCACTACGGTATCACTTACTCCCACTTATCCTTTAACTCCGTTTATCCCGTAGTAATTCTCTCCAATTAACTACTTAACTGCACTACCCTTTAATAACCAGTCATGCCGACTCGAAAGAAGAACTTACCTAAGACGTCTACTTGTTGATATGACAATGTTCGCAATTCTTTGTACCAAAGGTATTTTCTGTTGCTTGTTAAAGAATGCATGTTCAATACCTGTAGTTTTACGATGCAAATAGATGGAGACGAATCCATTTCTCAAAGGCAAACAATAGTGCTACTAACATCGAGTGGGATACGTCCGTGAACAATTATGGAGTATTCGCTTTACATATATTTTTACTCAGAATTGCCGTTTTTAGACGATACACAGTGAAGGGTTTGTGACCAGAGTTAAGGAATCAAGGATGTCCTATCTCAAAAATTGGGTACAAATAATTTTGGAAAGTAACTCTTCATAATCTAGTTTATAGTAAACTGCTAAGCTTGTGGTTATGGGCCGATTATCGACATTTATATATTAATATTATATATCGATTCCGGCCCTGCATAAAAGTTATGAAGTGCTCTATGTCTGGGGGTAAAATGATTTAGTTAATTATGCATCTAGCAATATAATGTATATCTCTATTTCTTGTCTTGCCACCATAATACATACTTTACGTAATTTGATATGAGATGGCTGTTTGACGTCTCAAGATGTTATTATTTATTTATAACTAACTATACTAATATTAATTTTTGTTGAAAGTAGTTTCAAGTACAACTAATTTAATTTTTAAAGAAAAAAATTACTAATTTAATATGTTTTTTTACAAATTCCCATCCCTTATCAAAGGTAAAGTATAGATTTTTATTTAAAATAAATTAGTAATGAAATAAATTCGCTTGTATTAGGATTGATGACAAGATATTCTATGTTATATGTATGTAAATTAAAGAAATATGTAAGTTATTAAATATCTACGTTATATTTAAAGACATAGAAGAAGTATATAAGGGCATAGAGATAACGATTTATACAAGATCCATTTTTTAACATTTGACTGTGGAAGCCTAAAAATATGAATAAGTAATTTTGTCCTATAAAGTCGTTTCTCCTGTGAAAAGGCTCCTTTGCTCTCAAAGAAGATGAGGCTGCGCCTGACATACAATTACGGAGCATTGGTTTGCATTTCAATACTCTAAAAAGGGTCAAGTAATATTGTGTACTATAAAACAATTTTGAAAAATCCTTATAAAATAATATATTAAATTTTTGTTTGTGTTTGTTTCAGGTAATCGTCGAAATGGAGAACCGATTTCGACACGACTTTAAATGATTATTAAGATTAATTAAAACTATTTTTATTTTGGACAGTTCAAGGATTACATACAAAAATTAAACGAGAAAATGCAATACGTTTGTTTCAGTTATCACAGCACTTTCATAACAGAAAACTAATATTATTAGGAGCAAATAGCACTACCTTTATTTTAAAACAGGCAAACGAAGCCGCGGGCATAGCTTGTCTTATAATAAAAATAATATTAAGTCAATTTTCTAACACGTTTTTCAAATGTTGTAGAGTGTGAAAAATATTTTTTACATTTACATTTCAATGAAATAAAGCCATTTTGGAAGAATGCGAACTATGTTATTCATTCGATTCACTTTATTGAGCCCCCGTGTGCCCTCATTTATCACACCCCAACGATCTATTACACACATGTAGAGATATATCTACAATCGCGCACGCGAAAACGCTCTAAAACGTATACTTTGTTCATTATTGGGACTTGAAACGCTTTTTAAGCCATTACTGTTATATGGCACCGTAACATTTACGCACAAGCGAATTAGGTCGAAGTAAACAGGCCGGGGTTCGAATCGTTAAACGCAACTCAACAAAACGTAACTGAAGTAACGCAACCGAAGAAAACGCAACTGAACAAAACGCAACTTAATAAAATGTAACTGAACAGAACGCAACTCAACAAAACGTAACTGAACAGAACGCCACTCAAAAAAACGTAACTGAACAGAACGCAATTCAACAAAACGTAACTGAACAAAAGACCTGAACAAAACTCAACTTAACAAAACTTAACTGAACAGAACGCAACTCAACAAAACCGAACGGAACAAAAAGGAACTGAATAAAACGCAACTCAACAAATGTAATGTAGGTAAGTCCAATAGTAGTGCTTCCTCATCGAGATATGGTTGCCGGGGACGCTTACTACCGAGGCCACAATCTTTGTCCTTACATACTCTACTTACTCTACTAGGAACTCATATACATCCGACCATAGCATTTCAGTCCTAGGGCTGGTTGGAAAATATCCCTAGGTTGCAACGACAACTTTATATCAACTGGACTGCAAGTTCATTTACTAAGTCAATTATATAATATACAAAGAAAAAATGTAACAAACTTGTTACACAAAATAAACACGTTTTTATTTTAAACAACTGTTAATAAAAACCTGTAATTAAGTTCTTTTTCGTTTATTTTATTTTACAAATGATAAATCGCCATTTTGTGACAGCCATCATACTGGATTTGAAATGGCGGCATTTAAGTAATCGTACACGTTGTGACGGAAACCAAACGTGTGCTAAATTTAGGCTCAATTAGACAGGAAAGTGGGTCAAATTTAACTTAAAAAATTCGATAACAGACACCGTGAAAAGTGAAAGTATTTTTCATGTGATAAGAGTAGCAAACGAGCATGCAAACCTCCTGATGTTAAGTAGTCGCAGCCCATAAACATCCAAGTGCAACAACAAACATGACTAAAATCCTATATGAGCTGGAACATATATATGTACGTTGCTACTCCTGAGGACTAAGATGGTCGTCTCGCTTCAAAGTGTAGCAAG
>DWON01004492.1:0-16169 GCA_018251015.1 Phocides pigmalion okeechobee | reverse complement strand
ATACACACACACACACACACACACACACACACACACACACACACACACACACACACACACACACACACATATACATATATATATATATATATATATATATATATATCTTAGGATACTACCAAACACTCTCTTTATCACGTGGACACGTGATTAAGTTCGTTCTTTATCTAGAAACTTCTGGCCGTACTTCGGTTCCGGTCGTTCTAAAGGTAGGAGCATTATTGTTCGACCAAGGAGGTACCACTGCCGCCCTCATAATCCGCCTTAAAGCATTAAAGCATGTGTTTCGCTTGGAGAGGTGCGGTTGCCGGCTGCACTTTGACTCGAGGCGACCATCTTAGTGCTAAGGAGTAGCAACGTATCTGCGTCCGAGCTCAGATAGAATTTCGGTCATGTTTATGGTTGTACGTCTATGGGCTGCGTCCACTTCACATCAGGTGGTTTGCATGCTCGTTTGCTACTCTTCTCAACGATTGTCGCCTCGCTTCAAAGTATAGCCGGCGACCGCACCTGTCCAACCGAAACACAAGGGCGGTGGTACCTCCCCGATCGAACTATAATTCTCCCACCTTTAAACCTCAAACCGATGAAACCGAGTATGTAAGGTACTACTCGGCTTCATCCGTTTATCAAGGGACGTAGCGTGATGGTATAAAGCTTAAGAACCTTCTCCAATAAACGGCCTATCAAATACAAAAGTACCTTATCTAATCAGACCGGTAGTTCATAAAGCTTCTAATAGCATATGGCTACTTGTGTATCGAGATAGGATCATCACAGTCCATTGATCGGCATCCGCCGTGGAACGTGATCTGAGTGTTTTGGCACGCTCCGTTCCTCGCACGATTAGCATATTTCTGTCAGCATGCACACCTCGCCTCGCACGTGGCCTGGCCTTTTGAGGACATAATAAACACTTGACTTAAATGTTGCCATTTCTTGTATTCTACTTTTTTAAGTTATTATTACTTTAAAATTATACCATAATGTTAATATTCGTAATTGTCAGTGTCTTGTGGTTTCATCTGAGTTTAATACGGGTCGTAAAGTATTGTTACTAAGCCTAAAACTTTACCAATAACTCCTAGCAAACGCATAAGTACTTTTACTAATCTTTTTGGTAGTTTCAGAGAATTACGCGTTTAAAGGAATAAAAATAGCCTTATGATATTGATATAGAATTTACACTTATTGTATAGAAATTTGAAAATCAAGTTTGTTTTATAGTCGAAATTAAATAAACATTTTCTTACACTGTGTTCGTGACTTTGAATGTGTGTATTACAGTCATATAGCAATAATCGCGGTTAGATCACAAAATCGCAAAATCCACCCGGAAACGTGACCTGTTTAGATAGGGTTGCCAACATCATTTTCGGCTGATTGTAGAATTTTTCAGATTGACCAATAGTACTTATAACCATACTAACATTTTAACATACCGTATTATGGACGTATCCGATAAACTCTTATTTTACCGAGAGATAAATTGTAATGCTCAAATAACGTTCGTATTGTATAAATAGTCTTACCGACTGAAGTATGCTGTTCGCATACGTACTGTATGTTTCTTTAACAATATATAGTACAGTTGGCAGCCCTACTTTTAGTATACCCTGTTCCTGGTAACTATTTACATATTTCCACGTGCCCGCTCGCCGTGTGTATGGCTCTCACGTGGCTGGATTTACTGTTGACTGATAGTCGGGATTTGGGTGCATTTTACTTTGATATTGTTGTATTCAGGTTAGAAAGACTCCCGACAATCAAATTTGTCGTATTTCAAATAATAGATTTTTCGAGTAAATCTTTTCAGAATTTAATTTTAACTAAGATATTTTGGTGATAGTCCAATTTTAGGGATGTATGTTGAATATTATTAATTTAATTGTGTTCAGGCTAAAAAGAATCTGACATTGGAATTTGACGTATTTTATTTCATATGGGCGATTTTCTTTGTACTAAATGTTTTCATACTTATTTATTTTTATCTAAAATGTTGATAGTAGTACAATCGTAGGGGGTTTACTGAATATTATCTGTTAAGCAAGCCGATTACAATAGTTTTAAATACTGCTTTTTATATCTTGCAATATAATCGTATCAAAATCTCTGCTTTATACATTTCGTTGTGATGTAATATCTGTTTGATAACATTTTTATATTTAGTAGGTAGGAAGGTATATTTTATTGCTATGTGCAACAGCGATTCACATATGCGAATTGTTTATTCGTCCAGCAAAATATCTTCAGTCACTACAGTAATCCATCATAAGTCGTAAACTATATGAATCACTTTGCGCTCATCAGTTTGCATGTTTCGTACTGATTACGCCACTCGGAGACACAAAAATCACTCGTTCACGCGTTTTCAATCGTTTAAGGCGTAGATGCGAAACCGTTTCTTTTTTAGAATACACATATTTATGTGTATCGTATAGAATCTTTATCGTCATTTTCTTAAAAAGCAGTTTACCTATAATTGTAAATAAAGAGACGAATAAAAGGACAGTAAAAAAATATTTGCATGTCCACATAGTTGGAGTTGGATATAATGTCGTCACTGTATATTGGTTTATGTTCTAATGTATATATAAATACGTCATTCACCGCAATAGTGTATCGCGATTTATACTGTTGAATGTAATTGACGTGTTATGTGTATACGTATCTCTTACTACTCTTCGTACAACACTTGTGGAGAAACACGTTCGAGAAATTCCTTCGCGGGGTGCAAAAATTAAACGTCAGTCAGATATCACGTATCCGGCGGAGCAGAATGCTTCAACCCGCCTAAAGGGGAATCTTCCTTGCCTGTAGTACTTACCTACATGCGGCTTTCCAACCGTACGCCTCTAGGAGTCCCCGACGCAATTTATACCAACGTTAAAATCAACGACAATACTTAGACATAAATCTCTATGCATTTGCCTTTTATTCCAACAGCGTATACAGAATTCTTGTTTGGAAACACAGACTTTGAATGCATGTAATTAAAAATTCCTCTCTACTAATCCAAACCACGTTGAAAATTAAATTTTATTTTGCTCACTGTGTAAACATCTTTAGAAGTTCTCATGCCATTGTTGTTAGCCGTAGGAGCGATGACCTTCGCTCCCGAAGTCTTAAAAGTATCTGGAAGAGTTTAATATCAAATCGACGATCCACGGAGATGACGTGAATTCGAACTTTATCTGCGGTCTTACAAAACTCGACAAGCGACGCGTGATTAATACTCTACGATGTCAGTAGAATTTTGAGAGTCAAGGGCCATTCCAGCATCGTGATCGCTCGAGAGTCGTACGGTCGAAATGAAACGTCGTATCTTATTTTATGATTAGCGGCTCGAAAGCGCTTTGTAATTTTGTTAGTTCCGCCTTTCTGGTGCTGGGGGCGAGTACGGCGAGTGGAGATCGATGCGAGCGTTGCGTGCGAGTGCGAGCGGGACGGCCACAGCCGGCGCTCGCCTCGTCCCTGTCACTCGAACCGCCTACTAGGCAGCCATGTTGCGCTCGACCTGCGCTCGCCCGACCGCCATTGTAGCATTCGTTGCTAGTGATGTTCACCAACTCGCTCGACATAATTATACACTTCGGAACAACCGTCCACAAATCGCTGCGAGTTATTTCTTTTCTTTTCTAGACGGAAAAAAACAATGGATCTCCTTCGCATTTTGTAAAAAACTCAGAACATATGCGTATTCGATTTCTAGTACTAGGTTTGCGTTTGAAATATTGGATTATTTATTACAAAAGCAACATCGTAGCCGATGTAAAATAGTGAAGTAAATGTGTCGATAAAATTATTTGTCGATAGCAGAGGCACGTACTGGACGTATAGCCTCGGCTTCGGAATTAAAATGTCAGACGTGCGGCAGCGCGGGCGAGCGTGGGGGCGCAAGGGGGCGCGGGCGGCCGGCGTTATTAATAACCATAAGCCGGCAGACGCACGAACGTCCAGAGGGGCCATGCCGCGCGGTAATGAGGAATCACTAATTATATTTTACCGGACTCTACTACTGAAGCAACATTAATTACGTTACAGTACGTAGGCATGTCCCGCGGCCGTTTCTCAATAAATCAATTAACATAAAAATACAACGTGTTTTACTCCTGGAGAATTACGGTACAATAGCGTTGAGACTGTCGTCGTTGGTAATATACATCTGACAAATTATGACTTAGGCGATATTAAAACATAGTCGCACAGTTGGAACCGTCGTTCTAGATATCGAGGAAAACAATACGACAAGATATAATCGTCTGTCTGTCGGGGTACGGTCCGTTTAATATTCCCCCACGGTGGGAGCGCCTGTTGTGCGCGACAGTTCTACCCGTTTGCAGGCCCGACGCCGGCTCCGCCAGTAAAAACTCCGTATATTTTATTGTCAAGGAAATATATTTGTCAAAGGCTGTGCGATTAATTGCTTGACTTTTCTGAAGTGCGCCTTGTGGATTTTTTCCTTTAGGGATACCACATGACATATTGATGCACTTTGCGGTTGTTGCATTTGGATCGACTTTTTACTGGCATCTTAATTCGTCGACTGTATTTCATATAAATCAAATTAATTAATTTGTGATATTAATTTGAGATAATCGTTTAGTTTTTGCACCTAGCGTCCGTTTTAATAAGTACGATTGGAGTTTTATTACGCAACTTTTTCTTGTTTAATCCCGTCACTCACTCGAAGCAGTTCTCGGAAGCTCGGCTGCAGCTAAGAAGCAACTTTATGCCGTATCCATGTTTTTCTCTGTACATAAAGAGCAAGTTATCGTCCAAGCGCGGCGGCACTCTACGTAGTACTCTCATAACAAACTGCAAAATGTTTCGAATTCTCCGAACTTTAGGGGTTGTCTCGCGGACGAGCTTTGCGTACCGAATTTATTATACAGTAAACTCTATCTTCCTCATTCATAAATGCTTTACGTCGGTCCTTTGAACTATTGAATGTTTTGTCGTGTTCGTCCTTAACATTCGCAGTACTATAGAAAGGGAAACGTTATCAAAAGCTGAGATACTTTAAGTGTCTAAAAAGGAATGCTTTGGCAGTTAGGGCTTAATTCTATACATATTGTAAGTAGTTCAAACAATAGTGATGAAACAATATAATATTACCTACTTGTAAGTTGGAACCTTTCAATTGCCTATGCCTAGAAAAGTTTATCAACTAATTAAATCTTTTAGTCGTCTCGGGAGCTCATTATAAAAGACCTTGGACCGGTCCACGGTACAAAACACTTGATTTAAGAGGAAAGTGTAATAACAATAATAATGTTTTCTACACTTATACTCTTACACAAGAATGTCTTGTGTCGAAGCCATAGACACACACAAGCATCCGAAACAGGAATCCAAATTAATAATAGGTTCATTTTCGTCTGCCCGGCTATCGAAGGCAGAACTAAACCTAACCAAAGTGGTGATCAATACGTAATGTGGTTCGTCAGATAATAAGTATGAATATAAAGTTATTTGATCTATAAAATCCGTTCTTTGAAAACGCTTAACTTTACATATAGTATGGAGGCAACCCCCTATCTAGTCAGTAGCCCCCACAGAAGCCTTTAAAGCGCTGACTGCAGCGTACATTTTCTGGGGCGGAGGCTCCCCGGCAGGGATGTCGGGCGCCTCGTGAAATTATGACACTCGCTCCCTTTTGCTAGTACGGCGAAATGATGCACTCTCGCCAATTTGAGTTGGGAAATTATAAGCCCTAGTGCGAGCAGGCTTCGTGTTGCATTGTTAGTTAGCGGTGATTATTACTTATTTTGTTAAACCTATTTTTTTTTTCATTTTTGTCATCGGACACGTAATGTTAGGTTTTGTTTTTGTAAGGTCTCGAAGATAGATTTAACTCCGTTCCGATTCAAATTGTTACCATAAAGTAGTACCGTAGGAGTAATAAAAAAAACTGTTTTTATGTTTATTAATACTATGTTTGAACAAGATATTAAATATTTGCAATATTGGTATTCGTTCTAAGGTTAAATGCTTTAATTGTAATTGAATATTTTTATATGGGAAGTATAACAAACCAGCATATAGGCGCCACCTGAGCCGAGTAGTCTGAGACATCTTAAATCCTATTTGAATTCGTAAGTAAATGCGTTGCTATTCCTAAGGTCGCCTTGTCTATAAGTCTAGGCGGCGACCGCACCAAATTGAAAAAAGTTATCGAATTCTTATAAGAGTTCACCATTTGAAATTACTTCTTACAATATGACATTGCTTTATTGTTTTAATATAAACACATGTACAAATATTTTACATGTTTTATAATAGAATTCAGCCCTAAAGAAGTTGAAAATGTGCGGATCTCGAAAAATGTAGTGTTGCGAATTATGAACAAAGGCACTAATTATAAAATGTTCGTCCGCATTCACGCTCGCTAAATACGTTTGAAGAAGTTGCACTTCTCAATGCGCTGAGGGTTGTCTCTCTCGAAATGTAGAGACTAATATAGAGTTAGGAAATTTAATCAAACTATTTTCTAATGTTATACTATTTATTGATCTCCATGCGGAATACAACTTTGTTATTTAAGTTTTAAACGTGTGTAAAAATATATTAAGGAATAATAATATAGAATTGAATGTGGTAGATACCTACTGTATCGGAAATAAAGTTTTACATTTTATTAATATTTATTGTAAGTAAACAAAATATTCAAACTTGACAAATTGCATGAACCTTTTAACTCGCTAAATTTACAAAAATATGCAATGTTCACTGGATTCATTTTTATATGAATCATGATTTTACAAGTGAAATATAAAGTATTAAATTTTGTTTCATATCCATTTACTTTGGCTGTTCGTTACTAATAGGAAAATCATTTTAGTTTTAACATAACTTCAGCACCGCTTCACTCAGTTGTTAATCCGATTTGAGGATGTTATAGAGCCGATGTTATGCAGGTACAGATTCCCTCATAATAATAGTGTAATGCAGTCCGATTCGTATCTGCATTCTTAAGTTGCGTTAAAGAGAAAAAAGAAATGATTTGTTGATTAAAAAAGTAATAATTTTAAGTCGTTAAATGTAGTCAAGACACAAGAGCCGTTGGAAATTATAAACAAAAGCACTAATTATGAAATGTTCATTCCACATTTCCGCTCGCTTAATACTGTTGAAGCAGTTGCACCACTCAGGGTTGTCACTTGCGATTGTAGAGACGACGTAGAGTATAATAATTGAAATATGTTATTATTATAACGCAATTATTATTTGTATTTGCTATCTTGCGGACGTAGAGACCACGTAGAGTTGGTAATTCAAACATCGTTATACTATACAGTTCTGGAATACTTGGTTCTCTCGAGCTTCTTTGTGCACGTAGGGTTGCCTAGAACAACGTAATTCCCTCGTATTATAACGTACCCACTTAGGTTATTATTAGTATTTAGTTTGCTTTTTGATGCTCTTTTATCAGGTAAAATCTCATATTTTAATAATGTTAGAGTACAGAAACTTTCTACAAAAATGTAAAGTTAATGTAAAATTTAATTAAATACTCTCCTTGCAACTGAACGTTTTTTCTTTTAACATATTGTTGGAAATTTTACTTTAATAAATAATGCTGCACGGTTAACGATCTAAATTATTACTACTTACAATTGCGATGATATATATAGGTAGTAGCATAAAATTGAGACGTCGAAATGTTTTTAAATTACCTACTAAACATATGATGTCATTCATACATAAACTATTTCCATTCATATTGTGTTGTGATTCGTCAAATAATTCCGTCTTGTGGGTCAAATGATTTGATATTCATTCAGTACGACACTATCCACTTAAACGTTGTATAATGACGTCGTCATTTAAGCGAGCCAAAGACCTAGAGAATAACTGAACAATAAATTTAGCACCTGAGCAGATATTATATAATATATAATAAAAATAGGAACGAATAGGTCTCAAAATGATTAATGTTGACCTGTTATTTACATGGAATGTGTGCATTCGGAATGTGTCAGCATTTAAAATAGAATTTTTTGATTGTTTGTTTGCATGCGATAATTCCTGGAATTAAAAGACAGATTTGAAAAAATATATTATTGAATTTTTGTCTGTTTATTGAGTATGGTTTTAGGTTATGTTAAATGTTACTCAATTGCTTAGGAATCATTTTTAAAAGCTGGTGGTGACCGCGGCTTGTAGTTACAAATGCAATTTTAAAAATACGTTATCAATATAATACGTAATTTTTAAATAACGCTAGTCTGGGATAGCCTGGTACTTAACAATTTTCTTTGTCTCCACGCTGGCGTGTATTATTTACTCAAACAAGTGCTGAATGACAGTAGAGTGGAGTAGGTACCCGAGGGGATAAAAAGGCTTGTTAAGTCGGACTCAAAAAGAATTGCTTAGTAAAGCGTCGTCGGCGCCGGCGTCGCTTTCAATTAGTCGCCCACTTGCGTGGTCAAGCCGCTCGGTGCGAGTTTCAGGGTCGCAGATGGAATGGGCTCACCGACTCACTGTCATGTAATTACGTTTTATACTTGGAAGTTCGCACCAACATTATTAAATGCGCCATTTTCGTGGCATTTCTGTACCCTGTTCAGTTTAAGTGTTTGCTTTCATAACTATTTAATGTATATAACCTGTGTTCCTCTCAGAATTTGTAATTCATGTTACAGACGTTGTAGACGAATATCTATCTATACTATCCGACTTTGAACTAGTTACCTCTTAATGTTAAAGTAAATCATATGGATCGCTGTTATGTTACTATGCTGTTTCTCCTAATTGCTGCTAATGAATCCAATGGTATTTACAAATACTCATTAAAAATACCTCATGATCTCTTAACTCCATACACACTAAAACAGTATATTTATACCGTTTTTCTTAATAAAAGTAAATTTGACGTTGATGCCTTCTCATACAAACTATGAAATATACAACCACCAATAGATAATTTTTGGGTATAGACTGATCAGTTTCAGCAATTAAATAATATGAGTTTAAGCAATTTATATGACAAATTCAAAATTCATCCGTGCAACTAGCAAAACGTTTGGTTCGATATGATCCGTCACATCAAACGAACATATTTGATTGAAGCACGCCAGTACACTATACGACTGCCGATTTTTCAAAATTCGGGCGTGATGTGTGTTTTATGTTCTGACCACTTTATTTTTTGTTGTAACCACGTATTGTAGAGTTAGGGTTTGGGGCGTATCGTACCTACAACAATTGTTGTTTTTCAGTAGGTCTGGAAAAAATGATAGGAGTCATTCAAGTATTACGTTAACACTAAATAGGCATGGCCATAGAAATAATATTTAAGAAAATATCTTAAATAGTACTTTTAGTAGTAGTATAGTACTTTTAAGAAAAAAAGAAGGAGAACGGCGGGAGTTTAAAGGACAATGGTACTTATAATGAAAGTGAAAGTTAAGATGAAAGTTAATCTTTTATGTGTATCATAATATGTTGACCACCGTCACACTCATTGCTTTATAATAATAGACTCAAACTTTGTTGTGTTCTAGTTTGAATGGAAATATTTAACAAAGATACAGTAAACAGTGGTGTTTCAAGGTGGTAGTGTTGGTAATGCCTATGCCTTACCTCAAATAGGACTTCGTTAATTTTTCGGTTCATTACAAATATGCTTGGATGGCTGAGCTCACTTATCTTTTGCTAGATTTTATTTTTATTACCTGTGGTATACAAAAAAGGAGTATTGATTTTGTTTTCCAGGCGTCTAAATGTTTTATGTCTGGGTATCAATGTCTTAAGAGACTTGGTGTAGTGCTAAGTATGGTCCGTTTACATTGTACTTGAATATCCCCTGCACTTTCGTAGATGTACAAAAAAACTCTATGTTGTAAAATATCTATAGGCATTTATATTTATAGCTGCCTATAAATTATATATTGATCAATCAAACTGTCAAAAACTGTGTCAATGTCACACTACGTAGGGAAAAAATGGGAATTTAATATTTTGGTGCTTTTATTTAAGTACCTATTGGAGGGCTGGTTGTATAATACAAATAGCAAAGGATATTATACAATTTATTTACCTTTGTTGTCGCTCTCAAGGAAAATAGGGTAGTTGCGCTAAAAATAAGGTAGATTAGAAAAAATGTTGTCATCGAATCGGACGATATCATCTCTGCTTATTTCGTTTTACCTGAACTTCTTATAAAACGGGACGGTAGTTCTAGCTGGTTACGTATTATATTTGGATGCGTCGCGGTACACAGACAGCTCTCTGTTCCTGGCCCTTTCTATTATCATTTAGCGATGTGATTGTTATTATGATTGCAACACTAGATTACCGTGATGGTTTAATTGAAAACGTCGCTAACTTTATATTTGGTTGAATCCATGCAGTATCGCTTCTGATGCCCGAAGCGCCCCTTATATGTTCTCTCTAAATATTTTTATATTTATTTGTATACGATTTTAAACTGATATTATCGCGGAATCCATACATTATGCTATATAAAGTGTACTCACGATTAACGATTTTTGTTTTTTAATTGCCGATATTTCGAACCAGTTACATGGCTCGTGGTCACGGCGAAACTTTATTTGTACGTCGTCCATGTTTCTATGTTGTTTTTTTTTCTTCTAAGATCTCATTGTGTTAGTAATAATTATACGATTTAAATCTAATATCACCGCGGAATTTATACACGTTAGTATAACGGGTTAACGGGTACTCCGATATTTCGAACCAGTTGTGTGGCTCGTGGTCGCTGCTAAGCCAAACGGCGAGTTGAGCCGTGACCACGAGCCATGCGAGTGTGTGTCGTTATAATTCAAAATCATAATTTTGTTATTAAAGTGACTGAAATTTAAATGAATATTTTTGAAAAAAAGATATTTTAATTTGTTACCTTAATCTGACGCATTTTTAAGGATACAATGTGTAGAGGAAAATATGTAAATTTGTGCAAATAATTATTTTTTTGGGATTTGAAATAAGGGTCGTATTTCTTCAAAGTAACGTTGAGGAATCTGCAGGTACTCGTGGTCATCAAATTGAATCTTTGTATGAAGCCTATTACAATTAAGCCTATTAATTACTTTTGAAGGTGGGAGAACTATAGTTCGACCGGGGAGGTACCTCATAATCCGCCATACAGCATTACTGGAGTTTCGGTTGAAGAGGTGCGGTTGCCGGCTACACTTTGAAGCGAGGCGACCATCGTAGTCTCAGGAATAGCAACGTATCGTGTTCAGATAAAATTTCGGTCGTGTTTGTGGTTGTACGTGGATGTCTATGGGTTGCGACTACGTAACATCAGGTGATTTGTATGCTCGTTTGCTACTCTTCTCACATAAAAAAAAGAAACAGAAAATTATTAGACAGACAGATACTTGAGTAAAAAAGCACCAGTTACGTTACCTACACGATAATTGATTAGTAAGTCTAAGTACATATATGCTCAGCGATCACGAATTAAAGTTATTTTTAGTAGCATGTCTACTTCACTTTGAAATAAAGTTCTTGATAGTTTTGAAAACATAACATTTCAACATAAATTTACGCGAAGGTCTCGTCGAACTCCATTCATAACTTCATATATTTTTGTTATTTTTTACCGGTTTTAAAATAACATTTGTAATTTTTACAAGATATATTTTAGCGTGTATATTTTTTCCAACATTACAGTACAGATCGTTCTTTCGTTACTTAGAACTTGCTACGTAACAATGCAAGATAATTGACGATAACATTGACGGCAGTATATTCGATTGAATAAATTTGTTCTTTCATTCTTTTGAGTTAGTCGACGCTTTCAAACGTTAGATCGTATGGATATGCTCGCATTTGTTATTTAGATAATTGTTTGTCGTGGACGTATATTATATGCACATTTATTTACTATGATAAGTTGTTTGATTTCAATGTAACAAATTCATTGAGTTTGGCTTAAAATGTAAGCGTTAGTTATAAAGAAAGATTTAAGTTGCGTTTTTCATGAGAGAAAGAAATATTTTTTTATTATACTTTTTTGGTTTGATTAGACGAGTAGATCAGGGTGTAGTAGAGCTTAGGAGTGGGACGAAATCGCGCGCCAATGTAACACATAGTTCATTACAATAATATTATGTAAATATTTTTAGTGCGATTGTATTAGCAGTGAATTTATAAAACCTTAATTTGTTACCAGGGCTACCCACCACCACCCAGGCCTGCTCAGCCGTCCACGCCAAATGCGCACGATCCGGATGCGGTATGTACCCACTATATGTACATTTCAATTTGTATATTAGTCTTATTAGTAGATATCTTTATTACATACGAGGTCTCTAATTACGAAAATAACGTTTAATTTTAATATCGCGTCTTCTTCAACCGAACTTCAAACTTTATCAATAGTCTTTGGAAACCTAGATAAAATTATGTATATGTAATTATGTTGATTAGGTGAATCATTTTTTCTTATTATAATTAAACAATTACTTTTGTGCTGGTGAGTTACAAATAAATGGCTAACCTAACCTGCTGGTTTCCCCGCGATATAAGCTCTATACCTACACTTTCGATAAAATGCATACAATATTCCTTAACAAGGAGTTATTTTTATAATATCGCTCGAGTAGGAATATAATGGCACATCTACATTTTGTGACTTTTAAAAAAGCAGAAATCAAAACTAATAAATCCACACGTTTTCTTTACCTGTAGAAAGTCATTGCCTCATATTCTTCTCCCTATTACAAGCGTTGATGATGATAGCTTTCATTGAAAAAAAAAAATCTCAGGATGTTTTTACGAAGTTACTAGTTAACACCTTCCTTGCAGCGTACAACAGTGTTGTATATTGCGCGACGGAACGCACTTGCGGCTTGTACACTCTGTGTTGTACGTACGAATCTGTATAGATTTCAACAAAAGTGCCGTGTTTACTTCGGCGTTACAAGAGTGGGTGCGGGTATTACGTCTATGTATTCGTAGATGATACACAGATGCTGAAAATACAACATTTCAGTGAATTGTCGGCGCATCTTTATTCTAGAGAAATAAGCTCCAGTTTAGTGCTGCCGTCCACAACGCTGACTTGATCTAAAATATGAGCTGCGCAGTCAGTGTTAAGTTACCTTAGTGGTAATAATAAAATAGGACGGTATATGGGGAACAAATTTATAATGAGCAATGTTAAGTATTCATTAGTGCACATGTGGTCTTAGAGAACAATTTGCTCGCTGACGACACACGGGTTTTGCCAACTCTTTATAAAACACACTGAAGGATAAAACGCTTTGCATTTTATTACCTCATCAAGTAATTTTGCGTCATTTTAACGTGCGAACACTTGTGTCACGTGTAAAAAGTAAAATACTTTTAATTTTAATAAGGGAAAAGTTTAATCTTGCTTTTAGTATGGGGTGACTCTAGGGAGGAGGGAGACAGATCAGCGCGAGTAGGATTTTATTCCGAAAATATTTTCAAAATGAAAGAAAACTGTGGTTTACATCTTTTAATTACCAATTCATTTAATGGTCCGTTTGAAGATTTGTTGTCTTGTATTATTTTTTTCTTTTAGGTATAAAGTACTAATTTACTCTGTTTTGAACATCGACTGCCTGTGACTGCTTTCATTGTGACGTATGTATTAATGACTCCATCTTATATTGAAACTGAGTTAAGATCAAAAATAGTTACGGTTGTGATAAAACCTTTTGAAGCAATTTACAATTTATTTTACAGTTTATAGCATTTTGAACCCTATATTTCGCGGCTGGTTGACTATGATAACATGAGTAGATCGTATTTTAAGATGATCATCAAAGCAACACCTTCCTGCTATTTTTCGTTAAGCGGGTCCATTGTGTTCATTCAGTTACGTATCTACTTTGTCTGTGATTTTTATAAACCAAACAATACCTGATTTACTATTGCTTTTTGAGTCTAGTGTATTTTATATGCCCAAGGTCCACTACCAATGTTTTATAATCTTTTAGTCATTGAACGCATAGAGAATTACATAGAAAAAAATATATAGACGGTTTAACTGCTATTTTATTTAAATCGTTTAAAAGTCTACATTGTTTTACACAAAAAATGCCAGATTGGGAGATACACGGGGTTTCAACTGCTGATAGTTTCAAAAAATATCCAAAAAACGTTTAGTTAGCAGCAGTGTTACTGCTGACTTCGTACCGAGTTAGCGTCGCTGCGAAACTTGACAATAAGGCTTCGTGCAACCCCGCGACAACTAAACGCATGCGTCAAAAATCGCAAATCTCGACATATCTACGCCTGTCGCTGTCGCAGTGCGGGCTTTGTTATTACTGCGTCGATTGAAGACTAAAATTATTTTTTTCGATCTATTTTCAATGAATAATTCAAACTAGACTACTACTCGCACGATGCAATTTGCTACATTCGTACTCTTTGATCTTCCAGTCACAGTTAGCTAACAGGGCGCTAAAAGCTAATGAATTGACAAATTTGTCATTTCTTAAGTTTATATAAATATCTCATAATTATATAAAATATTTGAATTTCATATTATTCTTACGTTGCGTTATAATCCACTAGTCAGGTACAGATATATTCATTTTTTTTCTTGTGTCCAATAGCCATATCGCTCTTCAATCCATCCATAGAACCGCAGCTAACGTTCACGATGCCTCATAATTCGCGTCTCCGAAACATAAATAGCTTTAAAATGTGAGTTAAATGTGGTAGGAAATCAGTCATGAATTGGAAACCTTTTTTATATGAAAAGAGTAGCAAACGAGCATGCAAATCACCTGATTTTAAGTAAGTAAGTTTTAAGTAGTCGCAGTCTATAGACATCCACGTACAACCACAAACACGGCCGAAATCCTATCAGAGCTCGACCATAGATGTGTTGCTACTCCTGAGGACTAAGATGGTCGCCTCGCTTTAAAGGTGCGAAGGTGCAAGGAGGTTACAAGGAATGTTTTACGTCAGATTATGAGGGCGACGGTAGTACCTCCCCGGTCGAGCTATCGTTCTCCCCATCTTCTGAAACCTATACTGGTTCGCGATTCTTTTAACGCAACGTATGTACATAGCCTAAGCTGATTCGGTGAATTGTGCCGCGGTCGACGTCGCATTCAAATACCTACCTGCCTTCTTGTCCGCTCCGCATTTGTGTAGGCGTTGATAATTTTATTCATAGTGCTCACTGTTTTAATCTGAAAAATGAAATCAATTTCCTACGCCTTATGCACTCGCGGAGGAAATCGCACCGTCTTTGTCACGTTTTAATGTTCTATTGTGCGCTGTGATATTAACATAATGGATGGGTAATTTAGAACTGCATTTGGTTTGCTTGGGTTCTATGATAGCTTTTTACGGTATGGTTTCAAATGAAAAATTTAAAGATGCAAATAAATTTATAATGTTTAGTTCCTAAAAATATTTATTAATAATATAGCTACTTGACAAGTTTCTTATCACCTTTAGGCTGTCTCAAATATTAGACTGACAGCAACTTGGTGGCGTTCACTGCATTTTCTTTAATGTCTGACTGTTGGACACAGGTCTACTTCTAAATTATCTGCTCCACTATATCGGATATTCTCCAACCGTTTACCAGGTCTCCTACAAAGCCTGCCATCTATCGGGAACAACTGGGCCCTATTGATTAATGTATTTTCCGAGGCACGGAAACGTCAACTAAACGTAGACACCAGTGGTCACCCATCCAACATCCGACCACATCCGATGTTGCTTAACTACAGGGATCATTTACGATTCACACAAAGTGCAGCAAAGCATGCATCGTTCTTGATGATGTCAGACAATTTGACTTTCCATCTATATATAAGTGTACACAATGTTTTCATATATCTCATTTTGATATTGGTACCAATGATATGTTGTCGGAACGCATTAATCGAATGTAACATTACGACATCAAAGCTATCGGTTGTTTGTGACAGGGCAAACAGCCCGCGGGCCACGCACCCTTCAACGCTTAAAGGGTTCTAGTCGACTATCACAAAATTTCAGTTCTATTCACTTTGTTTACATTGGATACTTCGATTGTTAACAGAATTGTAGCGATCACATTTATGCACTATTTTATAGAGAAAAACTAAATATACATACACGACGTTGATCTTGCTGTTTGATGATTATTATATCTAATTGTTACCCTAAAGCCGTAGTGAGTTTTACTTCCACTCGAGATACAATAAATATATATTTGT
>DWON01004491.1:0-16171 GCA_018251015.1 Phocides pigmalion okeechobee | reverse complement strand
GAGTTATAATACTAACATAGCCTCTAAGTAATTTGTTAGTAATCACATATGGGTCTTTTGTTGCCGGAAATAAATGAATTATTTCTTCTATTATTTATGTACTCTTTCTTTCCAGACGTGAACATTTTTTTGCCATGCTTTCTTTTACCTATAAAACCAGATATATCATAATAATTCTAGGGGCTCGACGACTGGATCGCCGGATTGAGAATCTAAAATTCATACCAGTGGGCAATCGCTATGAAAATTAATATTTATTTGAATTTCGTTCATTTAACAAGTATTTCAAATTAACCCACGTCCGCAAAAAAACGTGTAAATTTTTAGGTAGATCCAAACGACCGCAGCGTTACTGATTTAAAATTCAACGAACATCCGCCACACATTACAGCTGCAAAAACATGAAATTTAAAATGAATAGAAACTGGTGTCAATTTTTCCTAAAAACTCAAAGCTGTTAGTAACGATACCTAATTACGAGTAGATGAAATTATTTAAAATATTTTAATTTCTATATTTTTTACAATGATTCAGAGGATTTTTACAATGATTCAGGAGATACTTAGAGGTAGCAACGTAGTCAGGTAGGGCTTTAGTCCTGAAGACGTTGGATATACATATGTATGTATCCATGAGATGCAGACATCATTTAACACCACCTGCTCGAGGTTTGATACTTTAACGCAAAAAATAAATAATAAATAAGGTGCCCTAGTAGAATGAGTTGAAATCCCCAAGAAGTACGTCCAAATCATGTCCGATACACACAAACTCAGAGATCAGTAACAACACAAAGAGACACACATAAAGAGAACATAAATCAATATAGCATTCCGGTTAATCTTGAGGAAAACCATGGAGAGTTCAAAAACTAATATTTAGGCATCTGATTCCAAACTGGACAGAGCTTTGTGTGAAAAAGTCATAAAAATCGTGCATAGATGCATCGGACTGAGGTAGCTGCCTCGATTTTAGGTGTTGCCGGCAACCGCACCTCTGCAAACGAACGTAAATAGTTCTTTTACAGCGGATTATGAGAGTGACGACGGTACCTGCTCGGTCGAACTAGTTCTAATACCGGGGAAATTATGGTAATTTACACCCAGGTATAAAACCTCTACCACCGACCTAGCATTCATGGTCATCAACCTCTAGACGAAGAAACCATTCAATATAAAAATAGGAAAAACTATTCAGGGCCGACAAACAACTTGTTTATAAACAGCCCCTCGCTGACATTGACACAACGTTTCCCCGTAATTAAAAGTCAAGTAGGCATTTTGGCAAACGTGTAGGCATGATGAGCCGTGAAAACGACGTGCCGAGAGCCTCACGTGAATATTTAAAGGAAAACCTTACATTTTCAGCGAAAAATCTCAATTTAAAATGTTTGCTAGAGTCCCACTTTGCTCGTACTCTGAAATTTATTTCTGTGCTTTACGACGTTGCAATTTCTCGTATACATCACGTTTGTTAAAAGAAATGTTAAAGGATTTAATTTATTGGAACGGTAACTGAAATCACTGTTACACACGCAGTTATACTGTTACATCACGCTAGTTGATACTCGTGACGTCATCGGCTGTATGTTTTTATATATTGGAAGTTGCATACTAACATCTCGATGTTAGTTTGCAACTTCCAATATATAAAAACATACATGATGTTGGACTGGTCCAAGCTCATCCAGACAGTATAATGCTATTGGCAATATCAAGTGCTTTTAAGGATTGCACAGTTTGATTATAGCAGGAACCAAAATATTGTGCGACATGTGTAAGAGGCTTTAGGATTTTATTGTAGTCAACTCACTTGCCTTTAGTACCCATCTTGTAAATTTGATATTTTGTCCTTTCCTATTATCCTCGGAAAGAAAAGTTCACGCCACCGATATAAATATGTTTATATGTTATTAATGTATATTAGATATCTAGAAGACTTTTAAAGGTATATAAATATACCTTTAAAACTGTCGCTTTGCATCTATATGATATACCTGTATAGTTCTAATAGTCCTTGCAAAGCAACAGTTTAACAGGAAAGGTGCCATCACCGCCCTCATAATCTCCCATAAAGCAATTCTTGTATGTATTTCGATTAATAGCCATCTCAAAGTAGCAACACTATAAATGACGTCAGACGGAACTTTAGCCTTCTTTGAGATAGGATGTTAATGTCTAGGGACTGCCGAGATATAATCAACAGGTGGCCTGCGCGCTTGCCTGCTACTTTTCTAACATAAAAAATGTGAAGATATATGTGTCAATGTATATAATTTGAAGTCAGGCGACGTGTGCATTGCGCCATTCATTATGCATACGTTGACATTCAATAGCCAATACGAACATGCAGTTTAATTATCCGCGACAGACAAATTCGCGCCAATGACACCGTTTGCCCCGAATACTGGCCCATTACGCCCGCAATATCAGCACAAAGACCTAATTAGTGACGGCAAAAGAAAGCGGTTTCCCCACGAGTCATGAATATTAAAACTCCTCGTTAGGCGTTTTCGTAAGTTCGTCACCGTTACGCCGTTGGAAATCACGTCACGTGCGAGCAATGAACAATGACAGGTCCTAATCGGCGCCATTACGCAACCGATGATCTTCGCTTTAAGGGGCCAATGTCGTGGCCCACTCGACCAGAATATCGATCATTAAGGAGAGCATGACACATCCAGAGTAAACGGAAACTTAGTAAAAAATACACCCTGTTCGAGATATGTATATAAGCGTTATCGGTCTTGTACCCAGCATCATTCGTCGGGAAACAGTCGAAGGTACAACAACAATGAAGACTTCCGCTTGTGTTCTCCTCCTCGTGGCTGTGGCAGTGGCTGAACCGCCTCGGTATAGGCAGGCGAGGTTCAGGTCCGAAAAGCAGGAGGTTGAAGGTGGAGCTGACTCGACTGCGCCCCAGTCAGCGCCGTATCCCGCAGCTGGGTTCAAACCTTCCAAGGAGTTTAAGCTTCCCGCCCGACAGGAAGTTTCGCCGCCGGCCACATCCTACGGAGTTCCTGCCGATAGCTATGGTGCACCGCTCAACACTTACTCTGCACCACAGACCGAATATGGTCCACCAGCGGCTGAAGGGAAAAGCAAAGAATCAAAAGAATCATCTGAAAAGAAAGATGTAGAAAATATTGAATCACCAAAAGAAGACGAAAAGAAAGAAGATAAGGAAGAGAAAAAAGCGAAACTTGAAGAAGGACCAAAGAATGACGCTGAAGTTGTGAGCTCTCAGGGTGCTTACTACGTGCTCTTGCCAGGATCCCAGCTTCAAAGAGTGCAGTTCCAGACTGAGAATGATATCCGCAACATGGCCTATACCGCCCGTCTGCAATACAGGAACGAAGACCGTGCACCTATTTTCGTATACACTTCAGTTCCTCAATTTACTCAGTCCGCTGCGTACGTTCAGTTAATATAAAGATCTTCCAAGTGTAGTGCCTGTGTTAGTATAGTTCTCATAATATCATGCGTAGAAAATAAATTTAAAAGATTTGATTACATTTTGTGACGTATTATTTGTGGTAAGAAAACCAATCACCAACAATAGTGTTTTCTAATTCAATCATCTGATGAGGCGTCATCAAAATCGTTTATGGCTTCTTTCAATAATTTTTAAAACTCTGTTTTAGACTTCTTAAATACGCTATAATTTATACGATTTATTTATTGAATAAAACTTAGTTTCGAACGATTTTCACTCCTTTTCTTTCATCGTACCTAATTTGTTTTTGGTTTCGATTTCAACAAATGTTTCACATATTGAATAAAAGTATTTTGTTGTAATTGCTGAAGCGAACGTTATAATGGCTGTATTTTAGTAAAACCCGAGCAATAGGTTATGGCTTAACATAACAATGAATACGTCTTTGGTAATTTTTGGCGGAGACATTAACATTATTTATGTCAACCTCGTCTGGTTTTGACAAAGATGCTCGTGACATACGTAACTTTAAAGTTACATAACATGAATGGATAAATAAAAACATATTGTTATCTTCTTATTTTTAGTCGTAAATATCAAGAAAATCCTGACAATGAAATAAAAATCATACAAAAAACATATCTTTATTTCTAAATATTGAATTTTTTTGTGATTTAATTGTTATTACGACTTTTGGGTGAGCATAGCCGCGAGCAAAATCAATTTGAAAATAATCCTAAATGACAAAAAACTTTAAAATTTTTCAAACTTATATTATTTGTAACTATTTACACATACGAAATGAGTCTTGATCATAGTAATGATAATGATGACTATGTGATATCAACACCACCAAATAATAACATCAAATGCTAGTAACAAGATTGCTGATTTATATCTCGAAGAATAGAAATCAGTATTCATTACGGGAATGTGCACAGCATGGACTCCTTTTAGATTTAAATTAGGTTTTTTATAATCATAAATATCCCGTGTTATATTCAAGTTAATAGATTATGTAAATACAAACAATATCAATATTGGTCGTCACATTTCCCATTGCGTCCGGACACCGATTTACTCTCCATCAAAGTCAATTGGACCGGAGCGTGCAACTTGAATACTAATGAACGTTGTCTACAACTACGATGTGAAACATAAACCACCATGTTATCCTCTTGTGGACAGATTTGTAACTAATTGTAGGAACTACTGAGTCAATAAGCCTCTATTTAGTTACCACTTTCCCTGCACCGTTCAACACTACTGTGTAATGCGCAGCGGAACGCGCTTGCGGCTTGTATACACCTGTGTTGTACGTACAAATTTGTATGGATTATAGGCGAACACAAATGCTGTGTTTACGTCAGCACTACAAGACAGGGGCGGACATTACATCTGTGTATTCGCAGATAATACACAGATGCTAAAAATACATTATTTCAGTGAATTCTCGGCGCATCTTTAGAAATAAGCTCCGATTTACTACATATGAACGCAGTCAAAGTGTTAAAAGGGTCAGAGAGTCCAGGTCATGTGATGTAATGCTCGCTCAACCTCAAATAGGACTTAAGTCGTATTTAGTCTTTAGGTATAGGAACGCGTTTACGTACGACCTCAGATAGAGCTTCAGTCCTGTATATGGTTGTCACTATCTATTATGCAGAGACTACAAAAACTCAGGTGATCTGCACGCTTGTTTGCTCTTCATATCAAAAAACAGATGTATTTTATCATTTCAATAGTATTCTTAACGTTTACGCGTTGTTTGTATTGACCAGTTGATCGATTCACGCTTCGTCAAAATCAACAGAAACGTAGCAGATGCATGGCGTGAATATTAATGAATCTGTCCAGCCATCAGATGTCACGTCAATACACGAACGTAGAACCGATCGCGATAATGATAGATGTTATGTTATAGTGAACGTAACTGTTACGTGTCGTTTTGAATTTAGAATAATTATTTTTATTTTTTATTGTCTGTATTTGTGGCGATTTTCCGCTATTCGACAAGAAATAGCGCAACACGATCCTGAAACACGCAATCGACGTTTTCTAAGTATCCTGCATATATACAAACTCCGAAAATGAGTCTATCGGAGCACGGGTGCTCCCCAGGCTACCAAAAACCCGCGTGGAGGGAGATCTCCTTGTTGCCAAAATGGTGACACCGACGTGATTGCCAAAGTATGTGCATTATAGTTGTCTTAATTATTTTTAACAAATAGTATGTTTGATCGAGGCTGCCGGTGACGGGAGGGCTGGTTCATATCCCGCGCAGAGAATTGCCGATTGCTATTCAGCGCGGGAATACTGCTAGTGCTCTTGAACCATGCAGCATGGGCACGGACTCCCTTTAGTTTGTTTAAGTTAGGTTTTCATTATAATTAGTTTTAAGATTTTTAGAATTGTAAATATGAAAATAAATGTTTTTTTCTTTTCGCAAATAAAGGATTACATTTCACTCCACATGTTTATTTTAATAAAAGTAACCGGCATCCAAAATATAACCTTAAAAGCGTTGCAATAATCTTTGATATTTATTTAAAAGCTTCAACGCAAGTGAAGCCGCGGCTAAAACTAGTATAAAATATTTTTACCTCCAAATTGTGTATCAATGTTCCAAATCAAATATACAAATTATATATTATTATTTATTATTATACAAATATTTTCAACATCACTTAGTTACTTTCAAATTCAAATTTCTGTATTAGTTTCATTTAGGTACGTAATATACTTGTAATACCAAACATCGTAATCAAATAAATCCAACCTAATGCCGTGCAAATAGCCCAATTACTAAGTGTAATTGCATGCATGTATCAATAATAAATAATTATTATGTTATAATTGATCAATTATTATACAAATTACTCATTTAATAAATGATTGACGATTATACTTTTGAAATCAGAACTACACGAAACTTTCTTTTTTAATTCATTCGTGCTGTCAATATTCCTTTTTTATGTAAGAAGAGTAGCAAACGAGCATGCAAACCACCTGATGTTAAGTAGTCGCGGACCATAGACATTCATGAACAAATACAAACGTGACTGAAATCCTATCTAAGATTAAACATAGACGCGTTGCTACTCCTGAGAACCAAGATGGTCGCCTTGCTTGAAAGTGTAGCCGGCAACCGCGCCTCCCCATTCGAAATACAAGTAATGCTTTACGGCGGATGATGAGGGCGGCTGTGGTACTTCGCCGGTCGAACTATAATTCTCCCACCTTCTAAATTCAGAAGAATTCCAAGTTCAAAAATATCAACTGTGAATCTGATTCCACTGCCACCTATTTGGTCCAATTGAGAATTCAAATGATTGTCGGATCCACCTAAAGACACTAAGAATTTTATTAAAATCGGTCCAGACATTTCGAAGTAATTCTGTGACATACGGAGGCACTGAAGAACATGAAATATATAAAGATATGAAATCGTTGTCGGTTTCAATAAACTCAAAACCCTATTAAAATGTCTCTTGATAAATTCAAATATTTTATTTCACTGTAGGGTATTTACATAAACTCAATGAACGTCAAGGGTACAATGTAAAATCAGTACAACAGCTCTGAGCGCCCAGTTGGCTAAGGTTGACCGGGAGAAAGCATAGAATATTGTTATCGTGGACATATCGATCAAATGCTAAGCGACTCAAATGTTCGTGAACACATCCACCGCGGCGTCGGGTGTGAAGCCATAAAAATATCTGTTAATTAAACCGTCCATCTATGACAGCTAACGTAAAGGTATTCTTGTTTGGTTTCTATAGAATTAAAATGAAATTAAAGGCACTCGCAACGGACAGCGACAAATTGTATTTTCATATCGCGCTTTTTTCAACCTTGGGTATTTAATTTTAAAGGTGAGAGAACCATAGTTCAGTCGGGGAGCTGAAACCACCACCTTTATATTCTGCCGTAAAGCATTACTTGTGTTTTTGTTGGAGAGGTGCGGTTGCCGGCTACACTTTGAAGCGAGGCGACCATCTTGGTTCTCAGGAGTAGCAAAGCATCTATGTTTGAGCTTAGATAGGATTTCAGTCACGTTTGTATTTGTACATGTATATCTATGGTCCGCGACTACTTAACATCAAGTGTTTTGCATGCTCGTTTGCCGGTTACACTCTGAAGCGAGGCGACCAGGTTAGTCCTCAGGAGCAGCACGGACGTAGATACGTTGCTACTCCTGAGCACTAACATGCTCAAAGTCCTAACAGATCTCAGGTAGAATTTCAGTCGTATTTGTGGTTATATGGGGAAGTCTGTGGGCTGCGAAACAAATCAAACAAAACCATAAAACAGTTAGTACATTTAACTGGGCACAACAATATTGAAGCAACACAAACTTGTTCAAAGTTAAAATTGAACTGATAAAGTTGAAATGTGACCAAGCATTGAACTAGTCCGAGCTCTAAAGTTATTCCAATAGATTCATACAGCATGGAACTGAGCCTTCTGAAGTCATATCTTTTTGTTATTACTTCCAGTTACTATAAATTTATAGCGTGATTTATTAAAATTTAAAATTTTTAATAATATTATTTTTTCAAACAATAAATACGTTTGGTCGACGTCGCCGGTGACAAGAAGGCTGGTTCATATCTCGTGCAGAGAATAAAACGCGGGAATGTGGCTAACGTTATAGCCCTATAGATTGTTTAGGTTAGACTTTGATTATAATTAGTTTTAAGGTTTTCATAATTGTAATAAATACTATTTTTAAATAAACCTGATATCTTCTACTTTCCGAAACCGAAACCGACTTTCAAATCTACGTCAAAGTTAACATGAATTTGTCGCTGTCATCGTGCAAAATATAACGAAAGTTGTTATAGTAATTGATAAGTAACAAGTTATCTTAAACTAAGATATTCCTTCTTAGGAAGACTTCCAGCGAAGAATATTTAAAATCATGATATCACATGACTTGATCCCCACCGAGAAGACAGTAATACTGCTCCCGAAAGACAGACAAGCATCCGGTTGCATCTGCAACTATGTCATCGCTCAATGTGAGTTTCGTGAATTATATACATTTGTTTTTAATACGTACCGTATTTCTAATAATATTATAAATGCAAATTGTGTATGTTGGTATGTTCCGTTCCTACGTTAAAATGGCTAAATTGTTATTGATGAAGTTTAAGATATAAATAGATTAGTCATTGGAGACGGACATAAGATAAGTTCAGTTGCAGAAATAAAGCTTGAATGCATTAAATTAAGGGGTAAGATTACTACGAGATAAGTTAGGGATTTTTGAAAATTACACCCTTGAGGGCTTAAAAAAGAGCTTAGAACTTCCGTAAAGTCAATATTGCACGACCAAAATTAAGCAACCTCGGTCGCGGTCAGTCTTTGGATGGGTGAACATTGGTAGCAATATGTTCACATTTCCTCCCTCCGAAGAGTACTTTGAGACGGTTCTATAGAATACGTATTTATAATTTGAGTTGACTTCACGCGGATAAGGACTAAAATAAATAAAACTATAAACTCCAAATTTGTCGCTAAAAACTATTTAGTCATTCATTTCCAAAATAGCTGTATTATTTGTCCAATAAAGCGAACCGAAATTCGTAGTATCACGGCAAAACTTTGATTAATTTTGCTTCTACATTGTAAATGACAATTTGTTCAAAATATAATTAAGAACTTGTAGTTGTTTGCGTCATAAAATTTATTAAAGTAACTTCTGCCCGGCACTTAGTTACTACGGGCTTATGTTAGGGGGTTTTCCAGATTTTCTAACAGTTTATACTCACAACCGATAATTAAAATTGACATAACTTTTTTTTATAGACCGATTTAAATGAAACGAATACTTTATGTAAAGTGAAACTTCCTACTTAACTAAACTTGGCAGCATATATTATTATTTAGTTTATGCCATGCTGCGTGGGCACAGTACCATTTAAGAGTTCAAGTTAAGTTTTCATGGTAATGAGGTTTATGATATTTCATTTTATATTTCTTATTATTATTATTGTAAATAAATATAAAGTTTACTGTAATACAAAAATTTATTAATAGTATTTTCTCTTTAAATTTAAATAAAGCTAAAGGTGGTCGAGACGTTAGAACTCGCCCGGGGCGGCACCACCGCCACCCTCATAAACCACCGTAAAGCAACATGTTCTTCATGTATTGTTTTCGGTTGGGGAGGTGTGGTTGCTGGATACACATTATTGGAGGCGACCATCTTAGTCCTCAAGAGTAGGAACGCATCCGCTTCCATCCTTAAATAAAACTTCTGTTCTATTTGAGATTGGACGTGGTTGTCAGTCTCTTATTCTTTCACGATAAAAAAAATTAGACCAATTCCTAAGTATCTTCCCCCAAATAAAAATCTAAATCTGTTAATTAATGACGGAGATGTGAAGTAAAAAACGATACAACTACATTAAGAACTTCCTCTTTTGAAGTAGCTTGAAAATCAATTGAATTTAACACCACAGTATTCTCAACAGAACAATGTTTCCAGGCATATTGGTATTCGTCGGAGCGTCTACAATTGAGCACTGTTTGTGGTCGCCGGAGCACGCGACACAGGACTACGACAAACTGGTGCGGATTATGTATCTATTCGACTCGCAAGCCTGTGGCTACAATCTGCGGGCGTCACGAGCTATCTCCAACCTCCAGCTCAGCGATTATACTGGCGGTCTTGATGTACTCCCGATCAAATGGACCCCGGCTATCGTTACTGTCTCTACCAGGCTGTCTGCTAAGACGAGAAGGTTGTTTATCTGTTATTATTAATTAGTAAACGAGCATGAAGCTTGTATGTTAAGTAGTCCCTACAGCCCATGAACATCTACGTACAACCTCAAACAGAATTAAAGTATTATTTGAAGTCGTGCGCGCGCGTTGCTACTTCTGAAGACTGAGATGATCGTCTCGCTTGTAAGTTTATTCGTACCTCTCCAACCAAGACACAGTTGCTTCTCGGCGGATTACGAGGATGACATTGGTACTTCCCCGGTCAAGCTATAATTCTAACACCCATCAGAAACTGAGTTGAGTTTGTAACCACCAGCGACTAGTGTTCATTTACTTTATAACAAGGCCCTTTCTTACATCTGATACTCAACATACACCGATAATATGAACTATACGATACACTTGAAGTTCAGAGCCTTTACTTCACAAGGTCCGGCTAGGCACGTCCGTAACAATAGATTTCTGTAAAGGGTTAATGTAAGGCATTCTCAAAGGATCTGAATGGCTAACTCTACTCTGCCCTGTAACAGAATGTGCATGTTTTAATTTGTTAAAACTGCACTAACTAACTAGTTATTCGTCTATGCAAACCTTTCTATATATATTTTGGTTGCTGCAATTTTTTGTTATAATTGGGCCACATTGAACGACGGCTTTGACCTGACGCAAAAGGTTCTGCGTCAAATATCCAGTCATGTAAACATCTAAATCATAACTCAATGTTATGTTCCAGGTCTAAGTATCTATGTACGTGTATTTATTTTTGAGCAAAGGATATCAGTGCGGCTGCAAATATAACGAGCCTTACTTAATAATTTCGGCACTTCTATTAACACAGCATTTCCATCACAAACTGTATCATCATAGACTATTTATGAAACATAAAACCTGACTCATTTTTATGTTTATTCATTAATATATTATCCATTATAATAGAAGAAGCAATTCGAAATAACTTTTCATAAATATGTTGATGCGGTTTATGTATTATTAATTTCTTCGTTCCAGATATATAGACCTCAGCATCGTCTTCCATGTTATCTGGTTGCTCGTCGCTGTTGGTTTGAAACTGATTCGTGATATTAATAACGTGCGGATACTGGACCTTGCGCTTGCTGTGTTCTTCTACACGTCACTCTTTATGGTCATTTTCGACTTATCGATGGCTATCGTGTACATCGCTCACATTCAACAAAGCTTGACCAAAGGCATGATCCTTAGATACAGCGGATGGAGTGTTGAAATGAAGCTTAATAACTACGAGAGTTTCGGTGGCTGGTTGCCGATGGCTGCGTCAATTTGCTGGATGAGAGGAGTCATCTTCCTTGGTATCAATATCTACTGTTGCAGAAATATCCGCATGATGAGGGGGAGGATTAAGAAGATAGAAGTCAAACGGAAATTGATGCTAGAAGAAAAACCACCAATCCCCGAAGCAAAATACGAAGAACCAGTAGATGATAAAGTGCTTTACTTCCGAACTGGGGAAAAGACACCATTCGTGAAAAAGTCTTTTAAACCCTTATTCTTTGAATAAATCATAACACTTAACACCGAATAATTTATTTCCCAAACCTACCAAAGTATATTAAACCAAATATCCTTGAAATGTTATTGCGCCAAGGTAACCGCTCAACGCTCTGAGAATCTTAAATATGGCAGTCGGATGAGAAACAATTTATCACGAGTATTGCCACTTCCGTGAAGCGAAATGAAATAAAAGTGTTCTATTCTAAAGAAATTCAATTTGAAAAAAGATGGTATTAAATTTTTCATTATCACTGGCGACTAAGGGACAGCCATTAATTTTGGACTTTGTAATCAAAACACGGGATGAAGCAATTTCGGGGACACCCAAATTGGTTCACGGCCCACTTGAAATTGTTTGTTACTAGATTTTGTCGGGTTTGCAAGTTAAGATGGTATCCGAGATTGATTTTCAATTGGATTGGAATTTGTTAAATGGCGAACTCTCTCGGAGTTTGGACTCTGTTGATAATCTTGTACCAAAGTAAGTTTTATCGGCTATTGCGAACTTAATATCCCTTCCATTTTCAAATGAATTTCTATATAGGTAAATTATGAATATTTTAGGATGGTGGAACTCATTCAATTTGTTTATTACTTTACCACATAAAAAAGGGGGTCGACAATAGACGTCGTGTTTTATATTACTTTCAAGAGAACATAACGTACATTGTATTATGTAATGGGTACTAATGATTAACGATTTTTAATTACCAATATTTGGAACAAATTGTACGGCGCGTGATCACGGCTAAACTCTACCACTTTTAACTGTAACCACGAGCCTTACAACTGATTCGAAATGTCAGCAATTAAAAAGTCGCTAGTCGGGAATAACCGTTACATAATAAAATGTGCAAATTCCACGATGATATTGGTATAAAAACATATTTGTAACAGAGTAGCATATTGTTAGTATAATAAAAAGAAGAGAAAAGGGAAATTAAACATTCTCAGACGAAATTCCAAGCGAAAATGTATATTTTTTACTTTATAGCGAGCGTTTTGAAATGAACCTGCATTTTGTTAGTAGAAATGAGAAATGTCGGATTTATTGCTCAGCTCGTATGCACTTTGGCATGTTATGAAAAATATTATAGTTTTATCAAAATCTGTTACTCGTTAGAACATTTAAAATGTTTTCATTCTAGTTATTATTTTGTCAACAATTGAAATAGCAAACGAGCCTATAGTTAATCGGCAATTAGAAATTGGTAACCTCATGGTTACCAATTATATTTGAATAGTGAGTGAAGTGAGTATTTGTAACGTAAATTGTATCGTTTGTTTGTTACTCGACAACTTCGACCCGACAGATATAAATCAATTTATTTTTGTTTTTAAAAGTATACTGAACATTTGATTCTATTTCAATCTAAATAAGACATATCACACACTTTCTTTGAAAGCACTTTTTGAAGTCGGTTTCTAGTTAAAAATATCATAATGAAAACTTTATTCTAGCAATAATCTGTGTAACGATCAGCTGGTTCACTCTTGAATGTCAGTTCTCGCCAAGGTCTACTGAGCTCCGGGAATTGACGCTGATGAAGCTCTTATACCTTTATGACCCTCAAGCTTGCGGCAGGATCTACTTCTACAACTTTACCTTCAATGGGCAACACGGCATTTCTTATTCAAACATAATGTGGCCGGTTTCGAATCCTATCGCCGCCAGTTTTCGAGGGTAAAGTTACAATCGACTTATTTATCACTATCATGAACTTTTATATACATATATGTATATTGATTTCACATATCTTAAATGTATAAAAAGACCATTTAAAACTCGTAAAACCTTGAAATATTCCTTCATTATTGCGAACTGGTACAAACAACAAAAAATGAAGCTTTTTTCACTCGTAATATAATCGGTACTTCTCGATCAGAGAGATAAATACTTGACATGCACACGTGTCTGTAAAATCTAGTGTGTACAAAACCTAATACAAAAATTTTATTTATTCAATTTTAATTAATTAATTTTTGTTATTCGATTGGAGCGATTTAGTTACCAGCTACTCTTATAAACGAGGCGACCATCTTAGTCCTCAAAGATAGCAAAGCATCTACGTATGAATCACATTGGGTTTTGGTCCAGTTCAAGGTTGACCACAGCTATCAATTAAAACTAAATAGCTGGCACATTGCTATATTCTGACATAAAAAAATCTTCTAGAAAATTTACAATGTGTTCGTCTGATCAATGCAATGAACGCGACACGGGAACCAGGACTTCAAACTCGTTGGTAACATTAGAAAATCTCAATAGGAAAGTCGTTAAAATCCTAATGTATTTAAGCTCGGCTTTATAATAACAGTTAGTGTTAGCTGAAGTCGGCGTAAGCCAAAGTATCTTAGCTTCATCACAAACTTTGGCGACACCTAACCTATCCCAACGTAAGCTGGCCAACTTTCTGAGAGCTATTTTGATCTCGGATGACGCAAACTTTTTCGCATAACAAACACAATAGTAAAGCAAGATTTATGTGTTTCTGACGCATAACTGTGGGATAACAACATAGCATAAAGTTTACCCCACGTTAAAGGTGAGGGAACTATAGTTCGACCGGGGATGTACCACCGCCGCCCTCATTATCCGCCGTAAAGCATTACTTGTGTTTCGGTTGGAGAGGTGCGATTGCCGGCTATATATTAAGGCGAGGCGACCATCTTAGTCCTCAGGAGTAGCAACGCATCTACGTTCGAGCTCAGATATGATTATAAACAATGCGTTTAAATGGAAATCAAAAAATACTTACTGGGTCACTACTTTCATAAAATACTTTCTTGATTCATGTAATTCATAAGTACATATATTATCAGGTACTTGTTGACATTTGCGTACTGCTTACAATGTATAGCAGAATAAGAGATCATCACTATAAAATGTTGTTAACATCTAAATATGTGTCTATTCTATGCAAATAAGAGATGCTGATTACGAAACTAGTACAATCCATACAAACTCTAAACCCGTCTTTCAAACCCTAAGGTGGATTTCCCGAAATTTGTTTTTAATTTAACTCCAGTTACATTATGAAGAACTTATATTAACAAAATTCAGTATTTGAGGTTCAGCTGTTATGGTTGTGCGTTGATCTCTGGGTCTGTCAGTAGACTTGCTCATAGATATTATTCAATTTCAATATTCCATGTCAGATTTGCAATTTAACATATGATTTTATATAAAGTTTTTTATATTATTACCATGTATAGTACACAAAAAATTTTAAGACAAAAGAAACAAAAAATATTGTAAAATTTCAAAAAAATTACAGTAAGATGCAGATTCTGCTCTCGATACACATAATTTGGCTTTTCCTGAGCATCGTTAACGTGTCGCAAGGCCAGAGATCCTGTGGGTTCTACGTCACGCTCCTACCTTTCACTCTCGTCGGCATCACGACACTTACCGTGGATGTAATATTTACCGTCATGTTCTTGGAGGACACATACTACACTAATACTGAAGGTTAGCTCATAAAATAAATCAACCCTATCTCTATTATTATATAAAAGTGAATCATCTGCTTGTTTTTATGTTCTTGTATCACAAAAAGTGCTTATTTCTACCTTAAATAGTGTATACAAAGGGACTGTAGCTAAGGCCTTGTTATAGGCTATGTATTATCATACTGTATTCTCTACGAACAGAAGACTGACTAAAAAGTTTTACTTAATATAAACGTAATAAAAAAATGACAATGATATTTCCCTGGAGAAACGCTTTCTCTATAGTTCGACCAGGGAAGTACCACCGCCACCCTCATATTGCCCCGTATAGGATTAATTTTGTTTCGGTTGGAGAAGTGCGGTTGCCGGCTACACTTTGAAGCGAAGCGACCATCTTAGTCCTCAGTAGTAGTAACGCATCTATGTCCGAGCTCACATAGGGTTTCAGTCATATTTGTGATTGTACATAGATTTCTATGGGCTGCGACTACTTACCATCAGGTGGTTTGCATGCTCCTTTGCTACTCTTTTCATATAAAAAAATGAAATAGCTATAAATACAATCGCATGTACGTTAATTACAGTTGAAATTCTGAAATACATCAACACAGACGACACGCAACTACACTGGATCAGACCGGCCATCCCTCTCCGCGGCAGCTCTCAATACGTGGCAGCGCAGGACGAAGACACCACTTGGATATCCCTCATGTTCGCGTACGTGAGCTGCAGAGGCGTGGTGCAGTGGATCATTAACTTTTGGATCATTAAGGACAATTATTTTGAAGGATCAGCGCTTTACCGTAAGTTAATGTAACTAAGTAATGACCTTTTCCACGCGACAAATTACTTTTTGGGCGTATACAGTTGGTATAAAAACATTCTATGATAATTAGATGCAATGCGAGCTTAAGTCGATTATATTAAAAACCAACAGACATATTTTAATTACTATTTTAAGGCCATCTGCTGAGCTTTTCATGAATTGGGTTGTATTATATTAGTGTTAGATGGCGTT
>DWON01004490.1:0-16173 GCA_018251015.1 Phocides pigmalion okeechobee | reverse complement strand
GATTTTCTTCGATGGCTTTACAACAATTTGGATCAAAATAATGCTTTGAGCGCTCGTGAACAATGCAGGTAATTGAAGGGTCACCCTTAGCTTGTGTCGTCGTGCAGGAGCACTGCGACTGCTGGTTTTCTTAGCTGTACATGTCCTGCCCTTTTTACATGTTAAATTGCTGGGTCTGGATCTTTCTACTGGAGAATGCTCTACCTTATTCCAATGCAAATTGTGGAGTAGTACAAGCCTTGTCGATGTCGGATGTTCTCAAATCGCCGGGATACTAAAGTAATGTTATCTACTACTATCCAATAATAACAACCAGGATTAACATCTTGACGCCTTGTGCAATGTATGAAGCACGCAGAAATTTAGTCACCCATCAAACATATGACTTCCCCTGTCATTGCTTTACTTTGTAAATTGATTGATTTTGTTTCTCATTCCTTAAGTATCCTAATATTGACTACATACATCCTTAAAAGTAAATTTGAAGTGTAGAATTGTGCCATGTAAATATTTGTCGTGATTGTTACTCTTACTTGAAAATTTATAAGAGTTGGTTATCACTGTCTGTCGACCATATTGACTGTCCGACATTGTTCATAAGTGCAATCGAACTTCGATTTCGAACCCGGATGTCAGTGGAAATTCATACCACTCGGCAATGACTGCTTGACTGGGTGTAATGTTTATAAGTGCAGTCGAGTTACGTAGCAGCATAAATTCTCGCGAGCGGTGCCAAAAACAAAGTGACCCTCGTAAAGCTCGATTCAGACCTACTACCGCTTACTTGTCTGCCGAGAAGCATGTCTGGCACGACAAATGTGTAATCATACTTCGAGAGACGATGTATTTATTTTACACTGTACCCTTGACGTTCATTAAGTGTATGTAAATACCTTACAATCAAAAAATTTTTTGAATTTGAATTTGAATTTGGTCAACCACTTGTCACAGAATATACTTAGATAAATTATACTCACGTATTAACAACACGTGCATTTGTGTGCATTTGTGTATATTTTCGAAATGTTACTTAATTTTCGATATCTGATTACGCATCACGCATTTGTAGCAACCGCAAAGGTTCACGGAACACCAGATATTACATACATAAGTAGTTAATAGACATAAAAATATAAAAAAAAGTACTTTGTAGAATGATTGTCGCTGTTAGCAGGCGTTTGTGCGTCATTGCACCGCTTACATTCATTGTGACTTACATGTAGTGACTATTCCCACATTTTTCACGACATAAAAATCTACGAACTAACATAAGTCGTTGCAGCCAGTGGACATCCGTATCTAACACCAAATAGGACTGAAGATCCTATTTGTCGTACGCAGATAAGTTGCTATTGCTAAGGACTAAGGTCATTGCCTCGCTTGTGGACATATCCGGTTACTTTTCAATTAATGTAGTATATCCCTGATCGAGTTATGGTTCTATTACCCATATAGTACAGGATAATATGGTTATTATATGATATATATTAACTTACATTCTAATAATACTTTGAATGATATCCACATAATAATACTTTAACGTCTGTCTTTATACGTGTCTAGCACATACATTATCTGCAAGTCTGAATCTAGCTTAACTCGGGTTGGCTAGTTTTAGTTTCGGCGGTCGTCCGAACGCATAGTGGAACGGAGAAGTTTTGCAAACAAGTGCCGACGATGAATCGCGTCGATGCCAGCGTGACGTACGATCTGTTTTCCACTTGGAAATGTCTCGTAAACAAGTGTTATTGCAAGTAAACGCGCGTATCTTTTTTCCGAATTTAAGTTTACGAGTTGGCAACCGAAATTGAGGATACGGTCAATACATTGTCGTGTCCTGTTGGATTTCTTACTTCTCATGTTTCATTTTTGACTAAAGAACAAGGCACTTGTGACCCAGAGAAAAGGAGCAAGGTGACCAAGAGAAGAGTAGAAAAGTTTTTCCACTGCGTAGAAGTTGCAAATCTTCCAGTCCAGGAGCAACGACAATCAAATAGTCCAGTATTGACTAATTGACTGCTGTTGTTAAGTTAATTACTAAATGATTGATCGATAGTTGACTTCAAACAATGTGTTTAACCCATATTTGAGTGTTATTGTATTTTATTTTGTATTGAATTTGAAGTCCGTTATTTTTTTGGTTCATTCATTTAATTCATTTGCCAAGAAATATTATACATAATATTAGTAATAGCACAAAATAAGATATTATGCTAGTAAATAAATTATTTTACATCAATCATCAATATCCATGAGCCCCATAGATCATTTAACATAAAAAAAACTTGTGATCAAATAAAGTACAGATCTACTACTGAATAGCTAGTCAAACAATATATTCGCGAGCTGTCTCTTACTTGGCGTTAATTAGCAACAACTCAGCCTAATTACACACTACAAAGTAACACTTGAAGCATGCCTCCCGTCATATTCAATACACCGCGTTAATTAATTGAGATGTGTGTAGCCAGCCGACTACAATGTACATTATTGTAGGCTATATTATTAACTGATTATGAATTTATACGCGGCCACGCTTGATGGAGCGTGGTGACCTGTTCAAATATTAATGATTATCTACGAGTAGCTAAGTAAGATACAGTCTGTATCGTTTGCGGAACTGGAAATGCGTTTGGATTTGGGTTTCGCAGCTTATACCTGTAAGTAATCTTTATTATTTCATTAGAACCGTCTGTAAGCCTATGCTCTTGTTGATCTATTCGTCTATTCGTCTGGCCGTTTATTCGAGTACGTAAGTTATAGTGAGCTTGTATCTTTTCCGGAACTAAAAATGCTTTTGAATTTGGGTTTAGTAAGTAATCTTTATAATTTAAATAGAACCTTCTATGCGTATGGTCTTGCTAATCTATTCGTTTATTCGTCCATTTATTCCGTTTATACATCTGTCCATCTTTCCATTTTCCGTCTATCCTACCGTCTATTCATCTGTTTATCTATCAATCTGCTTCTCTATCCGTCTCTTTATCTGCCCGCTTATCCGTCTGTCATGTGTCCGTCTATCAATATGTTCATCTATCTATCTGTCCTTCTATCCTTTTCCGTCTATCCTATCTACTTGTCTATTCATCTGTTTATCTATTTATCTGTTCGTCTATTCATCTTTCTGGGTTTAGATCTGTCTGTCTATTGTCTAGCCATCTGTCTGTTTTTCTGTCTTGCTGGTCTGATAGAAGTTACATGTGTTCAGTGAACCTCCTTACAATGTTGCAGTAAAATCACGAAAAATAAATCAATTAACGGACATGTATCATGATCACGGAATCATTCACTGTGCATGATCCGATAGACACTTGACAGTTTATTTATTGAACAGAGTGAAGGGAAATCGTGAGAGGATAACGTCACTGATATTATTTATGTTATTGTTTGAATTAATTGGAACGGAACGTGCAGCTCCGTAAAAATAATTAAAATAACATTATATACTGTGTATGCTTCATGGTCTCACACAAGTTAAACTCAATTTTTAATGTTTTAGCTTTTTGTTGAGTGAAAGAATTTTTAACGCTTGTGTTAAGTAACAAAATCTCGTTAAAAATAATTGAGGAAATGTTACTATTTTATGAAAAAACATTTTTATTTTATGCTTTAATATAAATAATATTATGTTATGTAAGGTTCTAGTTTGTTACCAGCATTTAACTTAAGTAAATAACCTTTTGTACTGATGCTGAGAAATTCGACACATGGTCATATAAATATAATATATGTACGTATATTTAAAGTAGTTGGTGCAATTTTTATACATCATTATATAACTTTGATCTGACCAACAATTAATTGTTGTAGATTCATTGACTAAAATTATGCTAATTTTGAAAAGGGGTAGAATCTGTGTTTGGTCTGAGGAGTTACCACCGCCAGACCAGAAGTTTCTAGCAGAAATGAAGCATATTTGAGGTTCGTTATAAAGGTGGTGTTACCAGCTCACTTATACACGAGGCGAGCACCTTAGTCCTGGAGTAGCAACGCATGTTTAATAAATTTCAAGGAGGACTTTTAAGTTTTTTAAGAATTTGGTTACAAATCTCCGTAGGCCACAGTGACCACTTACCACGTGGACTGCATGTTCGTTTGCTGCTTCAATTTTGCAAAAAAATGCCAATACAGCCGATTGTGCATTTTATATACAATTGTAATAATTCTGTATAATTGTATTACATCATTGTTTAAAAAGTATGCTATTTATATTTATATACTGCAGTCGTGCATTTTTACATATAATTGTAAAAAATCTAGTCACACAGCTAAGTGAACTTGCTTTTACGATACGCAGAACATAGTAAATCCTAATGGAGCTACTAGTGGAGAAACAATTTTGTTTTAAGATGAGCTTAGCCCGCAAAAAGCAACTGCCACCTGTAGCCCTACCGCGGCGTGTACATAAAACTACGACGGTTCGGGCTGAATTTCAGGTTTTCCCCAAAAGGCGCCTCAGAAACGCAAAGAATGCCGTACCCGCGCCGTATGTTGCGGTGACTCGCGCATGTTGCCGTTTTTGTACACACAAACAGAAGGCATTTAGGATTTGTGATGAATACGAAGAATCGTGAGACGGAAGAGTTGCGGTTTTCAGCGGATACGTTCAGTTATGTCTTTTTTAACCCAGTTTCGTTTTGTACTTTAACAATGATGGCGGCCTAGTTTGGTATGTAGAATAGTGGGTTTCATTGTGTATTACATAATTTTGTATAAAATTATTAACTATAATAAATAATTTAATTAGCATTTTATACTTAATTCTAGGATTGTCGGTGGCAAAAAGCTAAATTTAACATTTGTTAAAACAAAAAATATATTTTATATAAACCTTTTTTTACCATGTACGTGCAATATGTATCTCTGTCTTCACAATTAAAATTCAAAATTTCTTTTTAAAGTATTAACGTGCACTTCGTTAATGTTGAGGTTCCAATATTAAATCAGTCTTGATAACGTACTTAGGACTGCAAAGACAGCTCTCCTTCGACGACGTATTGTATTGGCAACATACTCGTATTTGGCGTTGCAAATGTTCATATATGAAGACGGCAGTCTTATACCAACCCGTCACCTTTCACTAAGCTCATAAATATTACATACGTTATTACCGCGGTTTTTGGTCAACTTTAGTTACAAACAGATACAATGACTTCAAACTTATTCATTAACAAATTGAGCACTTTCCACAAGCACGTCTCTTTGTTGGGCTAACTTATAATAAAAAGATTTTTACAGAATGTGATTTTAAACTAATATTATCACGAAATTTATATATTTTACTGTATACCGGGTACTTAGGATCTCTTTCGCCGTGACCAGGAGTCATGCAACTGGTTCGAAATATCGGCAATAAAAAAAAAACAAAAATAGTTAAACATGAGTAGTATTTTGTCTGTCTGTAAGTACCAAAAAGTACTGTAATAATAGTACTTTTTGGTACTTACAGACAGACAAAATTGCTTCAAAGTTACGTACGATAGCAGTTCCCTTGTTAAAATTAAATAAAGAGGATGTGGAGCGCAGCGTAGTATTTCGTTACTATACATAAGAATGTTTGCTTTCAGGTGCAAAGTTTTAATGAGGCAACTTTAAGGTGAAACTAACCGTCGCTAACTTTTAATTATGGCCTCTAACATCCGCTTAGAGCATCAACATTTAAGAGCTCCTTGGGGAATATAAAAGGGATATAAAATAGCTGTGGTGTTAGCCGAACAATTTATGTTGTTATCGCGCCGACAATGTTTATCGGCTATTTTATGTTGACTTTTAAACAATGATGCAGGCTCCATAGTTTGAAAGAGTCGTTTCAGCACGCATGTACGCATGTACGTATGACCTCGGATAAAACTTCAATTCTATATGAGATTGGTTGAATGTCCGTAGACTGCAGTATTTGGTGAACATTAGGCGTCCTGCACGATAGTTTCGTATTCTTCTATCTTAACAATATGAACTAGAACACATGTTTTTAACACTGCTGTTATAAGACAATAGCAGCGATAATGGTACCTCGACGGTTGGATTACGAGTAATTCTACTACATTTACAAGTGTCACACCCCAATTGTCACGTTTTCAAGTGAACTCTATTATCCCTGAAGCTGTAGAGGAAAAATTAAAATCCGTGAAAGAAAGCGGAAATGGGATTGAGGGCACAGAAACTGGGGCGTTCCATCGGCCGGCGAATACATTCAGTGGCGTTATTGCCCATATTTCATGTACACCTTATCAGTACACTGTATATCTAGGGCTGTGCTAAAGTAAAAGTTTTAACAGTTTCCCTGCGTACACATCTGCTGTGTTTACGTCGGCTACGAGACTGCGGGCGGATACATCTGTGTATTCGTAGACGCGACACGGATGCTAAAATATGCAATATTTCTGGCAATTGTCGACGCATATCCAGTCTAGAGAAAACAGCTCCAGTTTAGTGCCGCCTCCCACAACGCTGCCTCAATGTAATATATGAGCGAAGCAGTCAAATATTTCATTAAAAAGTTGGCCAAAGCAATTACATTTTCTGTTTTACCATCGTTGAGATGCTAATTTGTTTCAAATTTATGCTTATATGTATCTATATATTGATGGATTATAATTAGAATTGAAATTCAATAAAAATCTATAAAATGTGTTCATTAAAAATAACGTTCGTTCTGTCGACTTGATACACCTCTGCGTCATGACCCGCAGTCAACCCTAACTTAAACAAGCGTGAGCCGAGTAGATATTGGAAGTTCATAATTTACCTCCATGTAAATAACCAGCCAATTGAATGAGTTGCCGCCGCCGACAAGATTAATGACGGCCGAAATGAAATATTTATTGACGGTGGCGTTTTATCGCAACATCACGTGACATCCGGCTCGGTGTACCGGGTCGCGACAATTGTCCGACATACACTTCGGTCATCAATCGTCTTGCCATAGATATTAGTAATATGGGTGACAGGCTAATACATACCCAATACGTATTCGTTAGTATGACTCAGGTTGTTTGATAATTTTTGTCGTATATTTTTTATTTATTTAGAAAGTAGTAACAGTGTATTGCGTTCTTCGGAAATGTATGGCAAATGAAATATTACTAATAAAAGATAATTAAAGAAATACTATGAAATAATCGTGTTGTTTACATCTATGTTTGTATGTATGGCATCCACTCACCATAAATGAGGTTGCACCGTGGCGCTCAATTTCAGAGAGCCCTCAGTCCACAGCTTATTGACATTTTTTATTTATTCTTAGGATACAAGCGTAGCAAACGAGCTGGACACCTGATACACCGATTAGGCAAATGATTTTCGTAACTCATTCCGTTTGAGACAACAACTCTTAAAAAGTTAAGAAGTTTGTGGATAATAATGTTAAGGCGTCGCTATACCCCATGTACATCTAGTCACAAATAGAGCGGAAATCCTTTATGAGGTATATCTGCGCTACTTCTGGGCATGAAGATGATTCCTTGTAAATAGATGGCAAAAGCATATCTCGAACTGAAAAACTGTAATTGTTTTACGGACGATTATGAGGCCGCCGTAGGACAAAAAAGGCCTGAAGCGTAAGTTTTCAAAGATCTCTTCAGCGTCCAAAACCCGAACAGTATAATTTAAACATATACAAAGTATGTAGAATATTATTTATGTAAAATAATCATTTTTGTATTTATAATAAACATAAATTGCAAATAGTTTTAACGCATGCATTCAGCTACAGTATTGAATACCACAAGCTCAAAGTTAAATGGGAAAACTCTAATCATTACAGGAACTAGCTTCATAATAAACTACGTTCACAAAAGAAAGAACATTTATATCGACGACAGCACGCTGCATGCACGACACTGCAATTAGCCTCTACAATGTAGCACTTGCGTGCTATAGCACGACTTTGGTTAATTATTAGTTATTAGCTTTTGTCCGCGGTATTTCTCGCGCGAAAGGCAATGTAACGAAATTGTATACAAACATACAAACCCTTTTTTACTTCCTTAAGGGTGGGTTTTCTAAAATTCCTTTCTTAATAAACACTTATGTTATATAAAAAAACCTATCTACAAAATTTCAGGATTGTAGGTTCAGTGGCATTGACTTTTTTTATGTCTGGGCCGGTCAGTTACCTTACTCTTTTTTATGTATAGATTTGTAAATTCTACTATAGTTTTGTAAAATTCACGTCTATGTTGAAAACGCTATTCTATCATTACAAACGTAACATGAAGATACGCAGACAAATTACTGAAATATTGTATTTTTTAGCATCTTTGTATCATCTACGAATACATAGACGTAATTAATATACGCCCCCAGTCTTGTAGAGCCGAGGTTAAAACAGCATTTTTGTTCGCCCGCAATCCATACAAATTTGTCGCTACAACTCAGATGTGTATGAGCCGCAAGCGCGTCGCGGGCAGAATTACACGGCAGTGTTGTAGCCGCAGGGAAAGTGTTAAAATTATAGCGGTTTAACCCAAGGATTGTTGAATATATTTCAGATATTAATAAAGATAGAATTGTTGTAATATGGACTGTTCTATTGAGAAAGGTGTTTTATGACACATTTATATTAGATCAGTTCTTATGGGTACCAATGCATCTATTATTGGTTTGAAGCCTACCTAGTAATCCCACTTTCTGTTCTATTTTGAGTTAATAGTTAATATAAAAATACCCAAAAGTTGGAGTAACATTACATGTCGACTTGCAACACTGATCAAAACGTGCTGAAAATTAAAAAAGTTTTACCAAGATACTATGTACATATACCTACTTCCAGAGGCTTTAACTATATACAACTCTAAACTAAAATACCTACATTATGCTTATAAATTCCAAAATCCTAACATATCTACACATAAAGCGATGCTTAATACAAAAAAAAATGTGTAAACTCAATGTTTGCCCTTAAAATAGCCACTTAGAAGTCTAGCCTAGACAACATCAAACTCATAGATCCAACGCTTATTGCCAAAACCATACTTAGTTCAATTTCCCGCGAGTACAGTGACGCAAAAATATAACGAACGTCACACAAAATACTATCCATTAGAACACATCGCTCTTCCAATTCGCACGTTTAATATTTATTCCACGAGACGGAGAATACAAACGTGCAAGAAATAAGAGCTTAAGAAATAAGATATTCGAATACGGAATTCGGAATGTTATTGTGTGGAGACGCTGCTATATATCAAATATTCTCGGCTGTGACATCCCGATGTTGTTTCGCGCTATTCTGTAATACAGCGGGTTGGCAGACGATATTCAAGGATTAAAGTTTTGTGATTGAATTTAACCGAAGCATTTTTAGAACAGAAAGGGCTTAACCTACTCGTTAAGACCTTTCTGTATAACTATGATATTTATGTGAGGAAATTAGTGAACGAGTAGTGACATCCACATACAACCGCAAACATGACTGAATCCAATTCGACGTCGAAAGCAACACATATAGTTGCTAGTCCTGAAGACTGACCCTGTGGAGACAGAAGCGATAATTGTATCGCTTCTAAGTGTAGCCATCAACCGCAACTCTTCAACCGTGTCTCAAAAGTTGCCTGGATTACGAGTGCGGTCGTGGTACGCCCCCGGTGGAATTATTACCAATTATTTATGATTGAATTGAGTGAGTTACTTTATTTATTTTAATATAAGCTTTTTAAAATATTAGACTGTTCATTTGAGTCTCAAAATTTAATATTATATCAAAGAGAGTTCATATTGTAAATTGATATAATAGGAACTTATTGAATTAATGCAATAGTGTACTTTATCTTCCGTAAAGATATATACAAATTCAAATTAAAATTTTAATTTCTACAGATTTCTCTTAGAATAGTAACATAAAATAATAACATAGGCGTAATATAAACAATATATTTACTATTTAAGTCGCCGTAAAGCAACATGTTCTTCATGTATTGTATTTCGGTTGGGGAGGCGTGGTTCCCGGATACACGTTATTGGAGGCGACCATCTTAGTCCTCAAGAGTAAGAACGCATCCGCGTCCATCCTTATATAGAACTTCTGTTCTATTTGAGATTGGACGTGGTGGTCCATGGGCTGCAGTGGTCACTTAACACCAGGTAGCCTGCATGCCTGTTTCTTACTCTTTCGCAATAAATAAATAAATAAAACCGTCAATAATTGTAAGCATTTTTTATACAATTTTAATTTTTACAAAGTGATCGCTTTTAATTTAAATTGAATATGTTCTTTTCTAGAGTCAAATAAGCATATTTTATAGTGGAACCAAAGTTGCGTCGAGTTAGTTATGAGTTGTGACAAATTTGGGAGCAATACACAATAATTAGTAAACATTAGTTAGTCTTGACTGGATATGACTAATCTTAATTAAGTCTGACAGTTCGTGGGCTGCCTAGGCAATAGCCTACAGCAATTCCAAGTATTTTTAAATCATTCAGGATGATTTACAAAATAACCTAACCTAACCTGTAATCCATGATAAATACATATTGGTGTTATGTACTAAGATACGTGGACATAATTTCATTCGTTCATTATTTTTCTGTTTATGTAGCAGTATAACAGTCAGTATTAAAAAGTATTAATTGCGACACGTTAATTTCTTTTTTTATATCAGAAGAGTAGCAAACGAGCATGCAAATCACCTGATGTTAAGTATTCGCAGCCCATAGACATCCATGCAACCACAAACATGACTGATAACCTATCTGAGCTCGAAAGTACTACTACTCGAAAGGAGAACTATAGTTCGATCGAAGAGGTACCACCGCTGCTCTCATACTCCGCCGTAAAGCATTACCTATGTTTCGGTTGGAGAAGCGCGGTTGCCGGCTATACTTTGAAGCGAGGCGACTATCTTAATCCTCAGGAGTAGCAACGCATCTACGTTCGAGCTCACATAGGATTTCCGTCGTGTTTGTGGTTGTACGTGGAAGTCTATGGACTGCGACTACTTAACATCAGGTGGTTTGCATGCTTGTTTGCTACTCTTTACATAAATAATAATAATAAAGGTAATTTTTTAGTCGTACTGAAATTTTACGCTTGTTACCTTAAGTTGTATTACTTCTAAGTTACATGGAAATAGGTTCAAGGTGTGTAATTATTCGGCATCACCGTTTCGTCGTCACGCAATATGGCGTGACGTCTCAGCGTTGTAATGAACGTGTAATCACTATATCCTTGCCTCTTTGTTACCGATGTGTCAGACTCAATTATAGTATTGTGTACAGGCGGATCGAATTGCTCACACGGGTCCGGGATTCAAACCCCTGGCACGGACTTCTGGATCTTCTAAATTACGTACATATTAAAAAATTACTATCACTTGCTTTCACTTTGATTGCGGTGCTTATATTTTACATTGACTCAGGATTGCGGGGGGCGGAACTTAACTGGAGTTCTTGTCTTTGGACGGGTACGCATCGACCATTCATACAAATATTGTATTTTTAGCATCAGTGTAGCGTCCACGAGTACACAGACGTAATGGCCGTCTTCACTCTTGTAGCCCCGACGTGAACACGGCACTTGCGTTTGTCCGAAATCAATACAGATTTGTACGTAGAACATAGGTGTGCTAGCCGATAGGGCGTCGCGTCGCAGTGTTGTGCCGCAGGAAAAGTGTTAAAGGTTAATTAATAGTAATATTGTGAGGAGATCTGCATACTTTCATTGTTCTCACGTATATGAAGTCAGCTAACATGAGTAACATAAAATGTACGTAAGTGGAGAAAAGTAGCGAATCGACGTCGTCCAAGTAAACAGTTTAGTGATGTTTTGCTCCAATGATCTTTTTGGTGCGACGCCTTCGCTCCGATAAACTTTTTGGAGCAACACTGCGGAGCATCCGCGGTTGAGTCCTATTAGTGGGAATTGCGTTCTTTTTCCGTAATTAAGGTTACGGTTTAGTGCCATTACGTAATTCCTGGATTTGTGTACTTAACATACCTAAGTTTTCTATAAGTTGTTTGTAGGTTTTGAAATTTAATTAACTTTTGAATATTTATATGGTATTTATCGTTATTAGACTGAATCGAGGCTTTTCCGAAGAAGTTTACGAGAGTTTGTTTTCAATTAGTTCTTAGAGATCGAGACTTTGCTTGTACAGAAGTCGATATTATAATACATTCCATAAATAATAAAGTTCTAGTATTACCTTAAAGTATTCTATATACATAACTAATAGTAAATCTCAAAAAGGAAACAATCATTTATTTTTTTGTTTTACCTGGTTTTATACAACTTTTAAACCTGTATTTTACTTCTTTTGGAGTCGAATTTTCGAAATAAACTTTCTTACCATTATTTCTGTCCACTGACGTTATATAAAAATATATTTGAAAATTTTCAGAATTCTAGTTCTATAGTTTCGGCTGTGCATTCATCACTGTGTCTGTCAGCCACCTTCGTCTTATATGTATATGACATACATATAGGTTACGGTTTAGTTTCATTATGTAATTCCTAGATTTAGTGTTAACAATGCTTAGCTCGCTAGACGTTGATTGTAGCTTTCGAAGTTCTATTAACGTTTCTACGTTGATCGTTAATTTAAAGGCTTTTAGCGTTCTCAGAATGAATCCGTTCTTTATTTGAAGTAGTTTATGAGAGTTTATTTTAAATGTTTTAGTTTTATGTTCTGGGTCTGGGTGTTTGTGTACCTTTTTGTATGTGTTTTGTTTTAGTTTTTTAAAGGTGGAAGAACCAACCGGGGAGGTACCACCGCTGCCCTCATAGTCTGCCGGAAAGCATTACTTGTGTTAAGTTTGGAGAGGTGCGGTTGCTGGCTACACTTTGAAGCGAGATGACCATCTTAGACCTCAGGAGAAGCAACGTATCTATGTTCAAGCTCAGATAGGATTTCGGTCGTGTTTGTGGTTGTACGGGGATGTCAATAGGCTGCTACTACTTTACTTAACGTGGTTTGCATGCTCGTTTGCTACTCTTCTCACATAAAAAATGTTTTAATCCCACGTTTTTGTGTCCGGTATTTATTTATACAGAAAATAATACCTTTTTAACCCATATCTGAGAAGTGCCCCTCTTAGGGGAAATGACAGTAATAAGCAAGTTAATACTGAGCAGGAAGAAGGCTGTCGGCTGGTAAAATAATCTCCTGTCGGATATACGTCAATACCGGGCCACCAAGATGATGGCTTCATTATTCTGTTTGAAGCGATAATTTATTAAAGTTGTTTTATACAATAGATACGGCTAATTTGTTATAGATAAATATATATATCTCCCTGCCTTTGATGGATTGTAACTAATAGATTTTTGGTGGATACATAATGCAATGGAGTGTGCAGCACACCTGATGTTAAAAGTAATTAATAGCAATAATAATAATTGATAGCAAGTAAACTTTACGGAAGAAATAGGTGCTGCAGCGGTACCTCCCCGGTGGAACCGTATAGATTCTAGCACCTTGCAAATCTATATGTATTGCTATTTCTGATAACTAAGATAATCGCATTGCTTGTGTGTGTAACTAGTAACCGTAGATCCGAAACACAAAAATTGCTTTATGGCGGATTATGATAGCGATGGCGGTACTTCCCCAGCATGCATTATATTTTGTATACGGCTCGTTTGCTACTCTTTTGGTATTAATACGAATAAACAGCATCAGTTAATAAATTAATGAAATGAATTAATTTTTTGTGAGCTCAATATCGGTCTTCGAGGGGTCGTCGTGGTTTGATAAGGGAGGACAATTAATGAGAGTTTCGGGGACGCTTCGTCAGATAGCGATGGACACCCTCAGAGAGATCTGTATCGCTCGCCCTGATTCTATTAGCAATGGAATCATTACATAATTAGTTTGATTATTTGTGACGAGATGTGTCTTATTGTTCTTTAAGATTGTGTTTGTCTTCGTACAAGCTATTGTTATAAATTGAATAGTGCAGTAATAGACTTGATTATATCTACTGGAAATTTTGAAATATTTTCCTAGGTTGGCGTAGAAATAAGTTATTACTTGAAGGTACTAAATTCTATAACGTTTGCTTGTGGCGGAAACACTGTCTTCAGTTTTTTAAAGTTGCAAACAAGTGGATAGTGGACCAAATGTTCTGATGGTAAGTGGGTATTACAGCCTGTGGATGTCTGTTACTAAACTTCCATAGGAATTTAACTTTCCATCTTTTGGCACCCATTTGCGTCGCGAAAAGTTATAAAAAAATCACAAAGTAGTGTCATACATTTTTCTTGCTCAGAAGAAGTATTTTAAAAAGGCTTGGTCCATAGACAAGGGATCTTCATCATTATAATATATCTAAAGATGAAGTCTACTTATCTACAATTCTGCAATTATAGTTCTTTTTTTCCATTTCGTTTATTTTCTATGGCTTTCGTATTCCTCATTTTATTTATGTTATTTATGTAATTATAGTATTAAACATTGTATTTTTTTAATTATACCCGCTTGCTTATATATGTATTTACGTAAGATGTGCTGCTGAACGGTAGGTAAATGGTAATCATCGGTTTTTTACATCCTTTCTTTCTTCTATAAGTTAAAAATAATCTTATTTATATTATGAAGTCAGTAGTTTGTATTTCAAATTCAAATATTTTATTTCATTGCAAGGTATTTATTTACATTTAATGAGTGTCAAGGGTAGAATGTAAAATCAGTACATCGGCTTTGACCGCCCCGTTGGCTAAGGTAGACCGGGAGAAAAAAGCCGGCAGGAAAAACTCTTGGCACTCTTTTTAAATCAGTCGATTTCTCCGGATACATTACTATTTACAACTTATATTAAAGAATATACAAACAAAGCCGCAAACAAAACCTATTTACTTTAGTTAGTAACTGAATGATATCAGGTAAATGTAGAACTCAGACAATATTTCAGTATCTCCGCCGGTCCACATTTTAAGCAATTAACAATTAACTTTTTAATTACGGAACCCGTCTCGGGAAGTCTCAATTTTCGCCTCATTTCAATCTTGAGGAAACTTTCGTATTTCCAACGAAACAGCGCTCGAAAGTAGCCAGCGGACGGAACAAAAACATAAAAGTGCTAAATAAACTTTCAACTAGTTATTGTAAAACTTTCTAGTGGATAAGTAGCTATCAAGTAACTATAAATGAAAGACAAAAGTTGGTGTTATGTGAATATTTCTTTTAATTTTCTTTGTTATTCATCTATTTGTTTAATTCATACCAATAGCATAACACAATGTATTTTTAAGATATTACATGCGAGAAGTATGTACTGCGAAGCAAATTATAGGTGTGTACATCTGAAAAGTATGGAGGTTGTGGACTACATAGTTTCTTTCGCCGCCTATTCTCCAAAACGAAACACCTTATGAGTCGGTGGTAGCTTATTGACGTTCAAAATGAGTTCCGTAAAAAATATACTTTTAATAAAATTCTATTGATTTTTGATTATTTGATTTATATTTTGTTCTGTTTATGGTAGAAACATTATTAACATATTGTATTAATTTATTGAATAATTAGATATTTGTGATATATGAATAATAGTTAAAAAAAAAACTAAAAAGACGCTTTTATAAATAAAAAACTAAAAAAGTATAAATAGGAAAAATAAACTGCGATGTAAAAAAAAGCGTGGGGTGCACGGTATCAATAGATCACTGAAAAAACACCCCAAGCTTTTTTATATCGCAATTTTATGTTGCTGGTTACACTTACGGGCGATAAGCATCTTTTGTATTTAGATTGGAAAAGTGCGGTTGCCACGTTACATTTAGAAGCTAGACGATCATTTTTCCTCAGTAACAACGCATCTACGTACGGACTTAGATAAGACCGCAGTTCTGCTTGAGGCTGAATGCAATGTTCTGTGGGCTGTAGTGGTTACTTGTTACTTAACACCAGATTGCCTGCATTTCTTAATAATCTTTTTAAATACAAGAAAAAGGTGTACGATATGGTGAGAGGTTTCTCTTATGTGAGTACTAGGTATGCACTAAACTGGAGTTACATTCTCTTGATTGAAGATACGCCGACAATTCAAATAAATATTGAACTTTTTTGCATCCGTGTATCATTTACGAATACACAGACGTTGTTTCCGCTCGCAATCTTGTAGCACCGAATTAAAAATAGTTTTTTTATTGCGATAGAGTAAACGGGCATGCAGGCCACCTGATGTTAAGTGGTCACTGCAGCCCATGGACAACCACGTCCAATCTCAAATTGAACA
>DWON01004489.1:0-16173 GCA_018251015.1 Phocides pigmalion okeechobee | reverse complement strand
ATTTAAACTTTGGAAGCCTCTCCTGTAAAGTTGTAATTTTGCAATTTGGCCCATATACATAGGACCCATCGATATATAAGAGATCAGATAGAACTTTAGTCCTATGTGAAGTTGTATGGATGTGTCTATGGGCTGCAGCGACTTCTTAACATCAGATAGCCTGTACGCTTGTTTGCTACTTTTTTCATATAAAATAAATAAATCAAACCTATTAATACATAACATCTTCGTTTGTTTCTCTTATCAATTGCCTTTTTCATTGGAAAAGGAATATAAAACACTAAGGTAAGGAAGGTAAGGAATATGTTACACTAAGGTAAATGAAACACCAGTTTTCAGAAGTATAAGTTATAATAAAAGTTCATATAAGTAAATTACAGCATTTCAGTAGATATATAACTAGCACAGTGTTGGAAATATATAATTTATGTTGTGAGCATATTTTTAGAAGATACTATAGCTTAATTTGTCGAAATAGCTAGCTTATTTCAGTACACTTTATTTGCATTATCCAAAAATGTTGTCGCGAATATTATACGGCCCATACCCCAATTCTTCCCCTAAATTGTTGTATAAGCCGTATCCTTTAATGAATATGATTTTGAACTCACACACATTAGAATCAATTATCAGTGATCGAAAGATACTCCACAAGAAAATCTACTGCCTCAACGTCACTTAATTGTGCGTATTGCATTATACTTGGTCTAAGCTTCTGAGGTGCAACGAAGCCTTATCTAAAATGTGTAAACTTCCCCGGTTTTACACATTACGTATTAAGTAAGAAATAAGTTAAGTTACTACAAGAAAACACAGAAGGATACTTACTCGATTCACAAATCTCTCATAGAAATGGTTTAAGGAAAGCTGCGTTCCTCACAAATTAAAGCTAGAACTTGAAAGTCTTATTATTAAAAGCAGCAGACCATTCCGACTCCTCTAAACATTTCTATTCATTCTAAATCAAAATTCAGATCACTCCAGCGTATGGAGGTGGTCCCCATAATATAGTTAAGATCTATTTATTGCTTATATTGTATAGAATTGTGAGTTATAATTCATCTAAGGCAGAAAATCACAAAATCTAGCTTGTACTTAGAAGAGCTGAAAACGAAGATTAATCTAAAATAATTCTTTAAACTTACTTATTCTTAGTAATAGACTTCAAACTATCGAACTACAAAACTGCCAAAAAGCGATCGTTCTAACGCTAAAAAAGCTAAAATCACTCTATAATTTTAGACTATTAATATCGTTGAATATTCTGTGTCCTACATCTATCATCAAAAAATGTGTATCAATATTTGTATCTGTGAACGTGATATAATTATAATAAACTGCTTTAAATCTATATTGTGTTATAATAATATTTTAAAATGTAATTCGCTTTAAATCTATTATTTAATGACAGACAAACTTTTACGCATTGAATAAGAGGCACTTCTCGAGTGGCTGAATAAGACATACAAGTGCACAATATTATTGCCAAAACGTAGCAAGTAGTCTTATTTTTCACGACATATTTTGTAAGCTTAATATAATATTGGTAAATTTTATCACAAATATTGTAAACATTTGGACAAAATGTCTTTATATCCTATCCCAAAGTCGAATCCTTCCACTTGACGTGTCATTCCGTTCATTTGTACGCATACTTTTGAGACAATTGCGTTTTAGAACTCCTTCCTTCAAAATATGAGTCATTAATTCACGTATTTTGGATTTTTTAAATGTTCGCTCCAGTGTTTATGAATCTGGAGCCCGTATTTCTACGGTGACCGAAGTAGGTCCAGGTGCTGTCGGAGACCTCAATGTCGCAGACCTTAAGGATGTTGCCGAATGTGCACTGCTGGTTCTAGAACCACGACGAGATCCTGTAATAGTAGACATATCTAAGAAAAAAAATGAAATGTTTTCGGAATCAACATGCCCGGTACTCCTTTCAATGCAACCGAGAAGAGTGACAACAAAAGGAAAAATAACAGAAAATCTTTGGATATTAAATTCGAAATAGAATCAAAATTGGACAACCTTAACGAAGGCAATGACTACAGTTATCTGTTTAAGTGTCAATTGGTCAGTTTACTTATTAGTACTTTTTACTTTTTGTTCGAGGTATAAATTACTCGGTTACTTTGAAATAAGTCTAAGTAGCATTTGTTTTTTGCAAAAATAAGTCACACATGCTTAAGTCAGCACCTTTTCTAATTATTATTGCAACCTTCTAATAGTTTAAGCCAGTCTCATTGACATCTATTGTTTCTTTGTCAGCTAGCATCATTCCAGTTTATGAAGCTAACTAACCAACTTCTACAGTAGTCGTTTCAGTGTCGTATTTCAAATGAATTTTAATGGGAACATCTAGTTATCAAGTCATGCTTAACGAGTACAAGATTATAAAACAATGTTAAAGGAAAGATACGCACTTTCCAATCCTTAAGTGGAAGTTAGAAGTAATCGAAATGAAAATCATATGTTTTTACTATTTATAAAAAGGGTGATCAGTAATTAGAACAGTCTGTATGCCCGTTGAAAAGTATGTTGTATTTACAAACAAAATGGGGCACCCAAATAAAGTTTTACACCAATATTAATTGAAAACTTAACAGTTAAGACAAACATTTGAAAACCAATAAAAACAGTGATATGTGTTAAAATTCCAAAGAATTTTGTTAAAAATGTTATAATGTTCACACCGTGTGTCAAATACACGAAAATATTTACAATGTGATAAAATTATATGAGTGTATAGCGTGCTCGGAAAGTACAAAAATTCAGACGAATGAGGTAGATGTTACTCATACTATTAAATTGTCAAATTCTGAGCTTGTAATTAAGTGAGATTAGTCTATAATCTCCATGCTTCTAAGCTAGCCATGTCTCATGCTTTACATTTCTTATCTAAAAAGGCAATATATCTTATTCATTTTGAATCAGGTTTAGTTAGGTAACACTTAATATGCCTTCATAAAATGTTAAACAAGATTTTTCATGCATGTCATTCATGATAGCATTTTTATAGCTTGCCTTATCGTTTTCTTTACTATCCACAAAGCATTGACAAGTTTGGAGAAAATTTTGGGTAATTTTATGAGAAACTACATATAAATCGCTACTGTAAAAAGCAATGCTATTTTATTATGCTTTTTCATTATTTTGTTAATGTATCTAATCTATTTTTCTATATCAGTTTCACTTATGAAGATATGAACAAGAGATCATAGAATATCTATATTGAACAGAAGCTTATGATCATCAAATAAGTGGATGCTTACACCTTTGAATTTAACCTCCTTTAACACTACACGGTATTTCTTATTTGTCGCAAGCTATTCTACCTCATCGTGTAATATATAATTAAATATATTAAATAAATATATTATATGAAGCAAAATGAAACAATCAAGTAACCTGAGGGTTTTCGGTGAAGCTGATGGCTTTGGTGATGGCGTGCTGTCGATAAATGGAATCATGTATGAATAAAAGTCACAATGGGTACCATAACATGGGCGTGTTGGTTGAATAAGAAATAGATTTTAGTGTAAATCTGGTGTTGTAAAATATGGTGATTTGAAATATTTGAATTATTGGCGTGAACTTCTGAGCAAGTGAAGTGTGGATAGTTTCACGATCATCTCGATTTAATGTTCAATTTTAGCTATTGTAGGCAATTCCTGAATTTTAAAAGACGTTATTTTAAAGGTCTATAATATAGGAATTTTGTATTATGAATTAATAAGCCTAACGCTTTAGGAAAAGTTGACAAAATTGAAAATGCTTTTGAACACATAATAAGTTTGTTAATATGTCACATATTCTAAATCCTATCAAAGGTGATAGTATAAGTTTTGGTTACATTCAATAATGTTTTTATATATAATAATGGATATATATTATAAAATAATAATTTGAATCAACATTTATAAACAAAACAAGCAAAATTTATAAACAAAATGTATATTGTATGTGTTTATATTCGTAGCATTGTGGCATTCTTCAATGACGAGATCTTACGTAGGTACGCCCATAACAATTTAAAGCCTAGTCGCCTACATGTATTAGAAATTAGAACAACTGTCTTTGTCAAAACTTTGACCATCAAATACAATTTTAAGATAACAGGAGATTGATTGAAAGTACAACATAATAAAGAGATAATTAACACAATTAGTGTGTAACCGAATAAAACCTTACTAATCTTATAAATATAATTGTTATAATAAATGTTAGTGGAGGTGTCATTGTGGTTAGATTACCTGGACTGGGTGAATGAGGTCTCAGTTCCTGTTGACTGGCCTGACGCGACGGAGGACGCATGCTGACTCGGGAACCACGTCGATCCTGGAATAAGTTACAAAGTGTGAGTTATATGTTTTACTGATACATTTATAACTTCATATTCTTATAGCATTATAATAGGTTTCGTGGACGTGTAGGAACGTACAGAAGATGCTACAGCATCGCAATAATGAGCCAATTGTTAAAAAACTAAAAGAAGAAGTCGGTCATCAATACGTAATAATGTATGTGCAAAGGTTTGAAATTTTCAGTCACGTAGTGAGACGCGAGCCAGAAAACTTCCCAAAACTGTAAGAATTTTAAAACTGATAGTCACGTAGTTTGAACAAGGATCTGGACGATATTTCCCAATCAATGAAGTAGTGTGAATAAAGATATAAATTATGTGCTGTTTACGTCAGTAGTGCCGCAAAAAATGTAGAAGAATAGTGTCGATAATAATTTCTGGTTTTCAAGACACAGACATGAGAAAATGACTTCGACAAATATTTGTATACACATAAGTACTCAATTTCCAAAATCTAGAACAGAAATTTGTCATGGTGACAGGCAAAGGACCGATGACCGTGATATTTCGCTTAAGATTGTCTTTTTATTAAGTTTATTAGAAATAGGCGAGTCTTTTAGATTTATGAAAGCTTTGGCGACATTCTAGCCAGACGTGGTACCACCTGAGGTCAACGTCATATTATAAAAGTTTTCTCAATATTTAACATAATATACATTAGTTTCGTTGGAAATCAGCTGACTCAATTTATTTATCATATGTGTTTTTCATATGTTTTATGATTTTTCGCTGTTAGTATATTTTATTTAATATGATGTTAATTTACTCGTAATATGTACCTACGTATTATTTAACGCCATGGATGAAATTAACGTTGTCTTACTTTCATTCTATACAAGGACCAAACTTCAATTCATGGAACCTTGTTTACACATCGTCAATTCTCTGATGTTTTCCAAAACAGACATTTTGCAAAAGACTCTTTTTCCGATGTTCACATTTTGCAAAAAATCTCGCGTGAGCAAATTTAATGTTCGTAGATGACGATCAATAATTTTCTTAAGTGACCCATGTAGCCGCTGGGATCAGTTTTAATTTGAGGGGAGTAATCATTACCTGTGAATGCAGAAGTTTTGAGTCCCGGAGTAGCGATACATTCATCAGTCGAGGATTCGGAGTGTTGAAGATAGTGCGGTTCTCCCTCCACCTGGCTCTGAAATTTTATATTCAAACTATTCAATAAAGCTTGTCCTAAATCCAATTCGTTTTTATGATCAATACGAAATATAGTCTTGGATTGGATTACTTCGTCTGAATTTAAATCTTTAGTAGCTTTCTGCGCTATTTCCGAAGCGACAGTGAGGGGTAGCATCTTAGCATCAGCAATTCGGTTCGATTGAATTTTTTTAATGTGAAAAGAATAGCAAACGAGCATGCAAACCACCTTATCTTAAGTAGTCGCAACATATAGACATCTACGTACAACCACAAATAAGATTAATATCCTATCTGAGCTCGAACGTAGATACGTTGATACTCCTGAGGACTTAGATTGTTGCCTCGCTTCAAAGTGTAGCTGGTAACCGCACCTCTTCAACCGAAACACAATTAATGCTTTACGGCGGATTGTAAGAGCGGCCGTGGTACCCCTCCGGTCTAACTATAGTTCTCCCACCTTCAATTTGGTTGTAGTTTAATGTAAACATCGAAGTTAAGATAAAAGGAACATGAAACTTACCTGCTAAACAAACGAAGTACAACACAAATGATGACGAACATAAGAGCCATGCCGACAAGAACACCAATCATTGCTGGATCAAGAGTCCTTGTGGACTCCTCGATTTGCTTTTCCGCTGAAAATGTAAATCGTTTTATGAAAAAGTATCTGCTGGCCGCGACGTCGTTCACATGGGCTTAATTTTTTGGGTTTTTCCCCATTTTCTTTTAGCTAATTTTTTTATGTACCCACAACATTAAAATTTACATAACAATTTATTTATAAACCAATTACGAAATGAAATAAAAACCAGATCTTAAATAAAATTAGCTGCAATTCATTAATGAAAACTGCGCCAAAACCAGTAAAGCTGTTTTTGATACTAGCGTGCATTAACGCACAGAAAAACATCAAACAATTCTAACAACTATTGTTGCGGGCACTACTGCGGTAACAAAGGTTCCTAATAATAGTTATTCTTATATATCTTCCATGTACATACAACGATTAGTTACAATTTTATAATTGGTATAGATAGACATATTTACAGTTATCACGTAAGCTGTAGTGCAACTGCTATCTCCACTGTCTGATATCATTGAGATTAAATTTTAAAGATCCATAATACCCACGAGAAATAAGTAATGTAGACGGCATTAGGACTCGATTAGGTTTCGAAAATCCCTGCTTTTTTCTTAAAAACCAGCAAACGAGCGTGCGGTGCTCGTGCGGCGATCGCTGCAAAGTTGCTCCTGGATACTTAAGTAGCGGCTTCAATTGTAAGTGAGCCAGTAAAATTAAATTTAAGTACTTGTCCTTCCTCTAAAAAAATCATTTCAGTGTTGCCTCGCTGCATACTGTCTGCGAAATTGGTATCATTCGACCTAAAGGTACTTACGGTTGCATACAATACCGCCATCAACCGTCACTTCGGCAATCATCTCGTACTTGCAAGCGCATCTCTCGTTACGACACTCAGTCTTGGCCACCACGTCTTCACACTGCGCATTGAACGTACACGTCTCGTTGATGCCGGCAGCTGAAAACAGGATAAATCTTCTTCATCAATATTTTACTACCTTTTACATTTAATTGTGTAACGGATACTCACTTAAAATCATAAACAAACATTTTTATTCCGAGTAGATTCTTTAAAGAACTGTTTTTAATCGTCAATAATCTGCCACTGACTTGTAAGTGTGTTTTGTTTTGGAGGAGAGGCGGTGAAGGAATCTCCAAAATATACATCTTTGAAAATGTAATTAACAAAATAGCTTAAATTAATGGAGTATGTGGAACTGGAGCTGTTTCAGCTGTTTATGTTTTTTTAATGGCCGACATTTCGAACAAGTTTGTTCGAACCATGGAACATGGTCATGGTTGAAATGCGATGGCGGAGATACTGTAGACAGCTCCAATCAGCAAGTTAATCGATCTACCTCATATATGAAAAACAACGTTATACTAAAGGCGGTCTTATCGCTTAAATAGCGATCTGTTCCAAGCAATCTTTTGGTAGAGGACAGAAAACAGTAACAAAAATAACTGAAAAGATTAAGATTTGTACGCACTTTGCACTATTCTCATTTACACAAAAGGCAATATAGTAAAATGTAATAATTTCGCGATTATATTATTTTCAAATCATACCTTTAGTGTCATATTGCTTTCTTATTTACTTACGACGCGGGTGAAGCCCCGGGGTACAGCTTAAGTAACATAATGTCATATAAAAGACAGGAAATTCTAAAAAAATAATGTGTGGTTTTAAAATACTCTTCATAGTATCTTTATCTTTGGCGCCGCCCCAAATGCTATTTCATAATAAAGTGTGGTCTACTCGTATAATAACTGATAATAATTTTTAAACGTTTGTAAAAATATCCTGTGTTTTATTAAATTTTTCGAAAAGTTCTCGAGTACTTTTAGGTTTCTTTCAGTAATATTAAGAAAAAGTTAATTAAAGTTTCCCTGGCGTTTTACTGTCCAATCATGCCTGTACGTTCACACGAAAAGTATTAAGCCTCCATGTCTTGAAAAGTTTAATAAAAATATGTTCAAAATATTACATAACACAAGTATTTATATATTAATACTTAAAAAGGCTTTCTAGATTGTAGGCTTTATTCTTACACTTCTATATGGGTGTAGCACATATATAATCTAATAATAAAAGTAACTACTATTTAAAAAAAAACGAATAATAAACATCTGCACTAACGCTGAGATTCAGATTAAAAACCTAGAAAGAAATAAAAAGAAGAAGGATGGAACAAAGAAAGAAAGAAAAGAGGAAGGAGAAAAATGAAAAAATGTCATATTCGTGATGAAATACGCACACACATGTAATAAAATTAACAACACAATTTAAGTCCTTGAGGTACATTTATGTTTTATATTAAATTAGGCTACATTCGTCGTTTAGTCTACTTGAAAAGGAATTGGATATATATATATTGGATATATACGGCATCATGTATGTCACACCAGTGTTAATATCACTAAGTCACGTGGTTTTCCATTTAAGTAGCTGCCCCGGTAAATGAAGCCGTTAAAATGTTATGACAAAAAGTAACGGAAGATTTCAGAGAAATATAGTCACATAAATCTTATGGCAAATAAACACATTGAAATATAATGCCATTTTCCTTTTGGCTCGACTTAGCCACGACAAATTACCCAGTTTTATAATGTTCAACACCCACGTTGGTTTCATGTTCCACTCCTGGGTCTGGGTCTCTAGAACTGATAGTTTAGGCCTTGCCTAAGATAGAAAATTTACAATACGACTGGTAAGTAACTATCACTACAACTAACTCTAGCATGAAGTTTACTCGCGTTTCAGTAGACCAACTCAGAACAGTAACTATTTGTGATAGACCGCAAATAGGACTCTTCTTTATAGAGTTGGTTACTAATGTCCATGGGCGGAAAAATTTGGGCCGATTAGAAATAAGACTCTTGATTTTTATGGAGTTGATCACAGATGTTCTTTCTTGATCTGATGTTGGCAATGACCACTTATCATCAGGTGGACATGATTGTTTGCTACAACCACTTTATAAAAAACAAAACGAGGGAAACCTAAAGCATACTCCACGACGCCACTCCAATGCGGTTTGATGGAAATGAATAAATTGCACAATAGAATTTAATACAAACTCCGAAAATACTCTCTGAAACAAAAGCGACAACGAATATAGATAGCTTTATTCATTCTATGAATAAAAACGATAACCTATATCAAGTGCTGGGTCGTTAAAAGCTCTATTCCCTTTGGAACTTGCTATGGAGCTTGCGTTCGATTATCTGCTGTATTTTCAAACATAATATAAACATAACATTTGCGAGGTTGTAATTTTTTTCTAACATGGTTCAAGTAAAGTTCTGATAACACCTTCGCATTCAGAATTGCCGTAAAGCAGTTCTTGTGTTTTGATTAAACGGCGCGGGTGCCGACTATATGTGAACCGAATATCTCACCCTTTAGAATTAGAAACGCATCTATGCATGATATCAACAGAAGTTTTGTTTTGTTTAAAGTTGTACGTAGATGACCATAGGGTGCAAAGACCATTTAACATAGTTTATACCTTCGCCTGCTACCATTCTAACATAAAATAAAGTGTTACCTGAAATCGTGTGTTGCTACTCTTAAGGGCTAAGATAAGCGCCTCCCTTGTAAAATAGTCCTTTAATGAATTAAACATTAAGCGGCTTGTACTTAGAAAATAAATAATGATTTTATTCTTGGTATTTCCATGAAAAACGTCATCGAAATACAAAAACTATTACGTGTAAGAAACTAGGTTATATTTAATGGTGTGGTGTCACGGAGGTTCCAAACTATTGGTTTTTCCGTTGATTTACACAATGCAGAGAACACGTAGGCTTTACACGGAATAAGTGTAATTATGCAATTTTATGTTAGGGTACGTTATACGAGGCCACCTTCACAGTCCTCAAGAGTAGAGAGCTCAGTTAGAACTTCGATTAAGTTTCAGGTTGTATGTGGATTTCTATGAGCTGCTGCGAGTACTTATAATCAGGTACCTTGAAAATGTAATTGTGCAATTTTAGGTTAGGTTGGGTTAGTAATGAGGTTAGGTTGAGGTCGACCGTCTCAGTCCACAAGAGTAGTATTGAATGTGTGAGCTCAGATAGGACTTCAATTTAGTTTGAGGTTGTACGTGGATTTCCATGGACTGCAGCGAGTATTTAACACAAGATGGACTGTGGGTATAAATGTGCAATTTTATGGTAAATTATATTTTACGAGGTGACCATCTCATTCATCAGGAATAGTAAAGCATCTACGAGCTGAGAAAGGAGTTCTTTAAGTTTGAGGTTGTATGTGGATTTTCATGGGCTGCAGCGAGAAATTTACACCATTTGGCCTGCAAGTTTGCGGAATTGTGCAGTTTAATGTTAGGTTAACTCGGCTCACTTACAATAACACTTCAAAAATTGATTCTTAAGAGAGAGAGAGTTAAAAATATTCGTAGGTGGAACCATTTACTCAATTATCTATATAAAAGAGGAAAATGGCGGACTGACCCAGAGATTAACATCGAAACCACTTAATTAAGAAACCTGAGATTTTGCAGACTTTTTCATTAAATAGAGTTAGTGAGAACTAAGACAGAAATTTTGGAACCTTCGACCTTTAGGGTGGATAAAAGGGGATGCATTTTTTTTTGAAATCGACTAAATTTGGTTATTTTTTATTCATTGTTTTGATTTTAATTAACTTGTAGATTATTAATTAACTATATGATTCATAAGGGTATATCGCCATATCGCTATCTACACCAGATAATGCACGGACAAAGAAAATACTTAAAAAAATGAAAAACAACAAAGACTATTACAGTCCTTGTGTTAGTTTCTGAACATAGAAATGATGTTATTTTTAATACATACCCGTATTTACTTGGAATTTAATATTCACTATCTTTAGTTTAATACCCATGTTAAAATAATGGAATGTTATCATTTCCGTTTTTTTTATTTGTATACACAATATTTCATAATTAAAACTATATATGTTAACTACACGTTGCTTACATACAAAGAAGAATCTTACCTAAACATATCTTACCTTGTTTTAATGTTACAGTTTTTTTGTTATCTTTAAATTAACTGAATATTTAAACTTTATAAAAAAATTAAACTCAATCAGTTTCGCCGTGACCACGAGCCATGCAACTGGTTCGAAATATCGGCAATTAAAATGGGTTTATCGTGAATACCCGTTATATAACGTAATGTATAAATTCCGCGATAACATTTGTTTAAAATCGTATGTTTTATAAAAGATTTATAAGAAACTATTTATAGAAATACAAAAATAGAATAGGCTAAAAATACATAAATTATGTATTTATCAATCAAAACTTAATTCACGTTTTGTATTCTCCAGATTTCAACCCGACCCTACAATATATATACTTTATATTAAAAGATGTAGTCAGATGCATGATATTTGTCATTATACTAGTAGTCCTAAGTAGATTCATTTATAAAATGAAAAAAAAAATGTTACTGCGATATTTAATACGTTACGAGTATAAAACAGTCTTTGACACGCGAAATGTTAAAACACATTCAACGATAAATTATTTATCAAATTCCTCAAAGTAGTTTCTAAGTTATGAGGGAACCGATACATTTACACACAAACATATCCCCTTAAAATTAAAACTTTCCATTTTCATTACTGCAGTAGAGTATTATACCCTATGTTAGTTGTTGGGCAAAAATAACATATCGCTTGTCCGGTATCATGTCAAAATTTGGCACTAACTGAATTAATGATACAGTTCGACTAAAAAAGTACGTTAAAAACTTTAATCGCTTTTCCTGAAAAAGTACGTTTTTAGAGTTAATAGAGTATTCTTGCGGACAAGCGATATGCAGCCAATGTAATAGATAATTTTGTAGATAACGCCAAAATACCGTCATTTATACGCCAATAATCATGGATTCATATCTGCATAACGTAAAATCAACTTTGAATCCATATTATTACACCGTGAATTAATTGTATGAAGCACAAAAAGGCTTAGGTAATTACTTAGATAGAGGTGGCCTTGCATAAATAATAGTGCATGTAATCATGAATTTACGTACTGATGACACGCTACTTGCAACTTTGGGTAAGTACGGTGCACAGCAACAAGCGACTAAACGAGGAATTTTATATTTTCTTAAATAGATTAGCCTAACGAAAAGTATTCACCCTCGCCTTGACGTTTACAACACCAGAAGAGTTGCCAGTATCGCCGGCTTTCAAGGAGAGTTCTCTTTGCACCTTTAAGATAGAGTTTTCGTTTTAAACATTTCCTAATTAATGTAGCGAATAACACTTATTCCAAATTGATAATTTATTTTTTAAGTTATTTATTTTATCGCTCTTTCCTTTCCAGTCATATTGTATTATATATAATGTAAATTGCTTATGTATTAAGTGCAAACTATATTAATATTTTTTAATCGAACATTTAAGTTATAAATATGAATTATAAGCCGGTATAAAATATAAAACATGAAAAAATAATTGCTGTTTATTTATTACTTTTATTTAATCTAAATAACTTGTCTAGGAACAAAGCTTTAATGATTGACATATAAATAGGAATATGCTTATTATAATATAAATATATGGTAGTAAAAATATTATCCTTCTTATTGAGGGGAGATACCCATGCCCAGCAGTGGGTTTAATGGCTTGGTGAAGAAGAAATACCACGATTCAATGGTTATTTAATGTTTTCGCTTAGTACTGTTAATATTTATACACTTTAGAGTCAGTTATCGTTTCATCTTTACGTTGATGGTGAGACAATCGGCTTACGTGCAAACATCGATCGCCGCATAGTTTGTTCCCACTGCGTCTTGTGAGTGCGTCAGTGCCAAATATTTATAGGTCAATGGTGTTTGTCTTAAATGTGTCCTAAACTATAGATTTTTATGTTCATATGTTACATTAATGTCTCGATGACATTTATCAATGTAACTATGTTAACCTATGGCTTTCCCTGCGAAGTTTAGACGCTTACTATGAACTATACAGCAAAACATATAAATTACATATAATAATATATAATAAAAAATAATTCTTAAACAAAGACGATTATCTTAAATACTTATACTACCTTACAATTAAATATTTTCATAATTATTTAATTCTAAGATAGGATAGCCTGATACAGCAGCCTATTACGGGACCAGAGGTACTCTGGGTAAAATAATTGTGATATTAATTAAATTAGTAGATTTCGAATTACAAAAACACAATCATACAAACGCGCATGGTCTTAGTTTTATTTTATAGTAAAGATATTATTATAAAATAAAGTATTTGCAAAAAAATAGTATTTGCTACAGATTCCCCAATAAAAAGCGTCTTTTGCTACCTTTTACCTGAACAAGAAGAGTCTTTTACTGTCTTTTACCTTTGTCATAAGCTTATCTAACTTATTAAAATTCAGTCAATGAACGTAAAAAAAGAGATAAATTTATGTTTGTTTTGAATACATTATTTTTTATTTTTTTAAGCTTAAAAGATAACCATATTTAAAAAGTGAAACATTTCATGAAATGTTCAAACATTTTTTAGATTTAGAGCTGTTTTAATATTTCTGTCCTAGTTTTCGTGTCAAGTTTATGCGAGACAGTTCGCAAAACAGTTTATTTAAAAATTCATGTTTTGCTAGCAGCCACGCTAAGGTCGACACGGCTAAATTTCTTCAAGTTGAAATTATATGGAAGGTATTTCCGTGATTTTTATACGATGCCCTATTTTTGTTAATCATCATCATCATCTTCAGCCCGTGTTACTTCGAGACATATCCTAAACTAGACCTGTCCTAAAACGCGTCACTAAGCCCGGTCTTCGGCTGTAAGCGTCCAATGGTTTTTTTTTGCCAAGGAGTGTAAGGGGACATTAGGTCTCAAGTCCCTAACGTCAACCTGACCTGCACGCGGTATACCCAGCTGAAACCAACAAAGCCCTGGCGATCAACTGATGGCGGGGTAACCATCACATGGTTCTCGAGACTAAATGCCATAGACGTCGATGGGCAGCAGCGTCAAAGTCTGAAATGATCTAGTGCCTGTAACCGACAACCCGCTTGTCCAACGTTGCGATTAGTGTAAAACCTCCCGTGAATAATGCTACTTTTGTTCATAAAATATCAAAATTAAATTCGACTTAATTTTTTTTTATAATAAAAGCGATAGTGAAACTTTGTACGTAAATTACTATTTAATAAAGTTTTTAGAAATGAAAATTTGCGAGAATATTAAACTAAATATTTTTAACATTTCTAAACTTTCGTTTTGTACTTGATAATTTGATTTGAGAGTATAATTTGATTTAATTGAAACGTGAATAAAAAAGCTAGAATAGGGTAAATTAGGTAAACATAATCAACTTTAGGTAAATATATAAATATACGAGTATTACTACAAACGATATATAAAACTAAAGCCCAATTAAGACTATCATAGAGAATTTTGTAAGGCTGCTCTTGTAATAAAACTGTCTTTTTCAGATAAAATTACGGGAGCAGCTGTGATTGACAACAAAGGGTGATTATCTTTGTCAGAGATCAAAGTGACACAAAGGACGGCTTAGTTCCAGCGCAAGTGGCTTGCGGCGAAATCTACGGTTTCCCAACATTACATATATCTGATAATATTTGTAGTAACATATTATATATGTCTCTTTCTCGTGTTATATATAACACATAAGCATAATGTTTTATTTATTACTACTAATTACTAACTGAGCCCACGACTTCATCCACATTTATTTAATATAATTTTAAAATAAAATATAGCCTAAGTTACTTCTTTTTACGAGTACATCAGCTATCTATCAGTGAAAGTACCGTCAAAATCCAGTAATTAATAGGAACAAACAGACAGATAATTTTTGGTATAAGTATATATACAGCATTTAGTAGAAGGCGGTTATTTTAATATAACAAATAGACATTCCAATTTTATTTATTTATTTCTTAAATCGGTCCAATGGTTTTTGAGTTTCTCCATTACAACAAAAACAAAAATGAAATGTACATAATTTCGTCAGTTCAATGCGGGGTTAAATAAATATAAATAAAATATCTTTTTTTTATTGTGAAAGAGTAAGAAACGGGCATGCAGGCCACCTGATGGTAAGTGGTCACTGCAGCCCGTGGACAACCACGTCCAATCTCAAATAGAACAGAAGTTGTATTTAAGGATGGACGCGGATGCGTCCCTACTCTTAAGGACTAAAATGGTCGCCTCCAATAATGTGTATCCGGCAACCACACCTCCCCAACCGAAACACAATAAATAAAGAACATGTTGCTTTACGCCGGGTTATGACGGTGGCGGTGGTACCGCCCCGGGTGAGCTCAAACGGCTCTACCACCTTTAAAATTACAATTACGTACACATTTATACTGAGGTTTAATCATTAACACCATAAATTACGTATATTTTTATGTTACTAAGATTTCAAAAATATACGTCTGAAGTAACCGCAATTACAATTTAAACAAGCGTCGACTAAAATTCTAAGAGCCGACCATTTATGCGGCGCCTAAGAACGATTCACACTTACACATCTCTAGTCACGTTTTGGCAATTAACCTCGTAAAGTAAAGGTTTCGTGGACTCGCTGAGCCATAAATACGTTACACACGAAACGCCTCGTTACTTCTATGCATGTGCCTTTGGTAATAACGATTTTAGCTACATAAAGTCTTAAATTTGTTTAGTCACGGTCTTTCTCTTCTCGCGGCTCGAAAGGGGAACATTACACTTGGATCTCCCGCTTACCACCACAGGGATACGTAGTGGCTGAAAACCAGCGCTACGCAAGACTAAGTATGAAGGTCCTGAGTTAACGCAAAGCTGAGCCATTCCCTTTGCTCACACATTTTTTTTGTGTATATTTTTCCGATTTGTGGTTTTAAGAAAAGGTGCCAATATTAGTTGTAACTTATATTTTCTAACAATATTACATTCATTTGAAAGGTGGTAGAGCCGTTAGAGCTCGCCCGGGGCGGTGCCACCGCCACCCTCATAACCCGCCGCAAAACAACATGTTCTTCGTGTATTGTGTTTCGGTTGGGGAGGTGTGGTTGCCGGA